>WNGS01141799.1:0-10524 GCA_020271785.1 Procambarus virginalis
CCTGTTACAGGTATATTTATGCATTTCTTGAAAACAGCGCCATCTATTGCATGTAAGAGGAACACACATGCTATCTATCTATATAAATAACAAAGAAATGTTCGTTTGCTCAAAATCGCTAATCTCCGAAAGTTCTTCACTGTTTGCTTTGAAATTTTCACACAATGTTCCATTAGCATCCGAGCAGGGTTTTTATATACATACTATACAGACGTCATGTCAGTGATGGTAAAAAAACATGCTTTTTTTCTGAAAAAATCTGTTTTCATGTGTTTTTCATGCGAGGGAAATCTTCGAAACCTCTTTACCAATTGCTTTCAAATTTTAACCCATGTTGCATTCGAGTAGGCGTGTCTTTTTATTTATCTACTATATACATACCTCACCTGTGATAGGAAAAAAACTTTATTTTTTAAACAGCGCCATCTCTTGGACGTAAGAGCAACAAAAGCTGTAATCTCCAAAAGTTCTTCACCGATTGCTTTGAAACTTTCACTCAACATTGCATTCGAATAGACTTGTTTTTTAATATACTACTATATAGATGCCACCCCTGTGACAGGTAAAAACATGCGTTTTTGCAAAACAGCGCAACCTGTTGCACATAATGGCAACATGCATGCTATACTAAGTATGTCACGAATTCCATTTCAATGTTTCCGATTCCATTGATGAATTTTATTTTCATGGATTTCGATTTATTTTATTTTTTAGTTAATTATTTTGTGTGACATTGTGTTGGAATTGAGCTGTGTTGTTAACATACCGTTCATTTCGTAAGTATAAGTATAGATGCCACACCTGTGACAGGTAAAACTATGCTTGTCTTTAAAAACAGCACCATCTGTTGCATGTAAGAGCAACACACATACTATACTAGATATACAATTCCATTTCAGTGTTTCTGATTGCATTGATAAATGGAATTTTTATAGATTTTGATTTATTTTCATTTTGATTTAATTATTTTGTGTGAATTGCATTGGAATTGAGCTGTGATTTTACCAGACCGTTCATTTTGTTAGAATAGTTTATTTTTATATATTTTTTCATATTTTCATTTCATTTTTTCAACTGTTTTCTTATATTTCAGTGATGGGAACATCAGATCACTGATGTTCCCAATTTTATGATGTGAACATCAGACCATTTGGGAAGTCATCGGACGAGGGAATAGGGAATGGGGGGGATGATGCGGGGATGGAAGTGAGAGATGGTGGGGAGGACGAGAGGACAAAAAAGGGTGTAATGGTGGGGAAGGACGAGGGGACGGGGGTGTTTGGGATGTTGGGACGAGGGGATGGGGAATGGAGAATGGTGGGGAGGACAAAAGAAGATGGGAGTGGGGAATGGTGGGAAGAAAGAGGTGATGGTGGAGTGGAGAATGGTGGGGAGGACGAGGGGATGGTGGAGTGGGGAATGGTTGAGAGGCCGAGGAGACGGGTGATGGGGGAATGATGATGAGGACTGAAGATCGGGAAGGTTGCTGTGGCTCAGCAACGTTTGTCCGTTGCTGAGCCACAGCAACGCCAGGCCGGGAGTAGTAGGGATGGCAATGTATGGGCTCTTTTTTTCAGGAAAAAGGGCCGATACAAACCACTGAATTCAACGAACTTTGGAAAAAGGGCTGATATGCTCTTAAAGGTTTCTTATGGGGATAATTCAAGGCAAAAGGGCCGCTACGCCCCACCAGATTCACCGAACTTTGGAAAAAGGGTCAATTTTGAGTTAAAGGTTTCTTATCGGGAAAATAATTTCTGAGATCTTAGAAGTTTGTTAAGAGTTCATATGATGAAAATAATTTCATAGAAGTTTGTTAAGGATTTCTTATGAGGAAAATATGTTCATATTAATTTGTTAAGAGTTCATATGGGAGAAATTCTAATTTTTAGATTTCAGTTTTACGAATTATTTTAGAGTTCTTGTAAGCATAAAAGTTTATTTACGAGTTTATCACCGAATATTGAGAAAATACCATTTTCTGAGAATATGTTCATAGAAATTTTGTTAAGGAAAACAAACATCTTAGCTGTAACTTTAGTTTTTATACCCAAAAAATAATCAGAGTCCAATTAATGATAGAAAATTAGTCAGAGTCCAGTTCATACCAAAAATTCATCAGAATCCAGTTGTAGACAGAAAATTTTCAGAGTCCACTTTGTAAGCAAAATTCGTCAGAGTCCAGTTTGTTCCCGAAAATATTCAGAGTTCTGTAAACACCGAAAATTAGCCAGAGTCCAGTTGTAGACAGAAATTTGTTAGAGTCCAGTTTGAACCCAAATTAGTCAGAAACCAGTTTAAGCTCAAATTCATCAGAGTCCAGTTTATGCCTGAAAATAATCAGAGTCTAGTTTTAGCCTGAAAACATATTCAGAGTCCAGTTTGTGATCAGAATTCGTCAGAGTCCAGTAAAGACAGAAAATTAGCCAGAGTCCATTTTCAGACAACAGTTTATGCCTAAAATAATCTGAGTCCAGTTTTAGTACAAAAATATTCAGAGTCCTGTAATCTACGAAAACTAGCCAGAGTCCAGTTTGTTCCCTCTGTAGTGTATCCCTGTAACATCCTTACTAGCAGTCCGATCCCCCTGAAATTTTAAACAGTCAAATTTCAGACGTAGTAAATATGATCCGAATAATTACCGAGTTCTAGCTCTTGACTTCCGCCTTAGTTCTCTCTCGTATCTTTGTTAATACCTAATCAATTCCCCTGAAGTTTATACCCTCTGTATTTCATACACAGTAAATAAGATCAAGTCAGTTACGGAGCTCCAGCACATTTCCCCCACCTTAGTTCATTTGTACAAGTTCTTTAGTAACAGACCAATTTCCCTGAAATTTATAACTGCGGTATTTTCAGACAAAGTAAAATAGTTCTGAACAATTACCGAACTCTAGCTCACGTCTGCTGCCTTATCTCATTTGTACATGTTCTTTATTATCAAACCAATTCCCCTGAAATTTAAGATCACTATATTTCTAACGTAGTAAAATAAATCAAGACATTAACCGAGTTTCAGCTCATGTCCTCCACCTAAGTTCAATGTTCATCAAAATTAATTCAGATCAAGCCCCTCTCCTATCTATCAAAAGTATACATCATGGCTTTTAATACCCTTTTTGTACTCAGCTATGTAATATTCACACGGTCATATAACACCTTACCTTCAATACCTTTTGTTTACCCAAGTAAGCAATAATCACACGGTCAAAAATCGCACCTTATCCTTTCCCTCCCTTCCCTTCCCTTCCTTTACCGCCCCTCCAACGTCCTTTTCAGTTTCATCTCACTCTCACCCCCTACTCCCCCCTTACCTTCTCATCCCTTACCTCCCCCTTCATCTCTCCCATTTCCTAACTTATCCAAACCTTCAATAATCCAACTGTATTAATATATTTTCTCTATATTCACTGTGTTCTACGCATTGTCTTCCATGTTTTCTGTGATCACTCCGTGTTTTACAAAATGTTCACAGCATGGTCAGTTCATATTTTTCACCAGTTTCTCAATTTTTCAGTGATCTTTGTCATATTCTATTAATGTTCACTGTGTGTTCTCTATCATATTTTCACGTTCATCTCATGTTCTCTGTACATCTTCCATACTCAATATTCATGTTCTCTGTAAGTTCATATTCCCTGCATGTTCACTGTGTTCTTTGCCATATCTCCACGTTCACTGTATTCATTCTCTTACATGTTTTCTGTGTTCCTTGTTATGTTCTCAATGTTCTCAGCATATTCTTCACAAGTTCATATTCCCAGCATATTCACTGTATTCATATCACTCTCGTTCATGTTCTCCACAAATTTCCCTCATGTTCTTAGCATATTCTTCACAAGTTCATCACCTTCTTTTACATATTCACTGTGTTCTTTTCATATTTTCATATTCCTTACATTTTTCCTGTGCAACTTTTATACTGAATGTTCTTGTTCTCCATGACTTCAAAATGTTCTTCACAACACCATTCTTAAAGAAATCTGCACTTTATTCAGTACTAAATGTACCAAGACAAACATTTCTTGTCATTTCTGAACTAAAATTACTCATCGATTAACTGAAATAGTCGGGATTAACCTCATTTAATATTGTTCTTAACTAAAATATCCTTTCGCTTCGCTAAAATAGTCAAATGGAACTTCTTTCAGCACTTTCTCAATGGCCATTATGTTTTGTCAAGTAAGGAAAAATAGCCAAAGATATCTTTCATTGCTGTTCTTAACTGACATTATACTTTGTGAAGCACAAAAAATAGTCGCTGTCATCATATTTTCTTACCTTTCCTCAACTAAAAATAGTCAAAGTGATCATCATACTACACTTTTGTAACTAACAGTATACTTCAATGAGTAAGAAAAATAGTCAAAGACACTCTTCGAGACATCAAAGACATCATTTGAGACATCAAAGACACCCTTTGAGACATCAAAGTGACTCTTCGAGACATCAAAGACACACCCAAAGACACACTCAAAGACGTCAAAATACTATTCATGTCCACAAAAGTTAATCTCAGAGCTATCAAAAAATTAATCTCGGACATCTTCGTTCATCAAAGTTATTCTCAGAGACATCAAAGTTATTCTCAGAGCTACCAAAAGTTATTCTCAGATATCTTCATCCAAAAAAGTAATTCTCAGAGACATCTAAAGTTATTCTCAGAGACATCAAACTTGTTTTGTAAGATATCTTCGTTCATCAAAGTTATTCTCTAAGTCATCAAAAGTTATTCTTAGATTCATCAAAGGTAATCTCAGAGTCATCAAAGTCGTTCTGTAAGATATCTTCGTTCATCAAAGGTATTCCCAGAGTCATCAAAGGTAATCTTTAACTCACCTTCGTTCATCAAAGTTGTTCTGGAAGACTTCTTCAAGCATAACATTTCTCTCATAAATGTATCTAGTTCAGCTTTTCATATCAAACTTACATTTCTGTTAAAATATATTTTCTTACTCACTTTACCTTTAAAATTGTTCTCTGAACCACACTGCATAAGCATACCTAACCTATCCTCCCCACCTAATATTACTTACCTAACATAAAATTCCTAAACCTAACCTAGCTTACATAACCTAACCTAACTAATCAAACCTATCCAAACCTAACTTGCATAACCTAACCTAACTTACCTAACCTAGCTTACATAATCTAACCTAACTTAACCTAACCCAAGGCAGCCAGTTGGCCGAGCGGACAGCACGCGGGACTTGTGATCCTGTGGTCCTGGTGTAACAAACCAGGTTTGTTGTAAGAATTATCCAGAATGTTTTAGCTACAAGGGAGAATGGGAAGCTGGACCACGTGGTGAACCCGGGAGCAGCCCCTGAGGGAATTCGCGGTGAAAATAATTGACGCCTTTGTTCACAAGTTCGTATAATGAATCATTCTATAGTATTCACTTAATTAGAGAAATCAGTCTTCATTCAAATTTTATAGTATTGCTGTTTATAATATCAAGTAAGTAAGTAATTATCAAAAGAAGGCACCAAACCGGGAAGGCTATGTAGCACCATCAAATGTCCGGAATAATCAGAGGGCGCTAAATATCACCAAGGATGCCAATACGAGAACAAAAACGCATAAGGCGAACGATATCAAAAGTATCAGAGTCACCAAGAATTCTATCGAGGGGCAGGTGACCGCGAGGGGCGGTCGGAAAGCAAGACACACGCTCGTCCCGGAAGTCAGGACATTCAAGAAGGACATGCACGACCGTAAGAGGGACAATGCAATTAGGACAATAAGGAGCAGGGCGGCGCTCCATCAAGTGACCATGGGTGAAGCGAGTATGGCCAATATGCAACCTCGCCAGAGCAGTTTCCCAACGCCGGTTACGGTGATAGGAGGACAGCCACGAGGAAACACAACCTTTCAGAGTACGGAGTTTGTTACCAGCAACAGACGACCAAGAAGCCTGCCAACGGGTAAGGATGGAGGAATGGATAACCGGGTAAAAGTCGGAATATGGAATACCTTTACGAGAGATGGGACAAGAGCGGACAGCTTCCTTGGCGGCAGCATCCGCACGCTCATTTAAAGACACGCCAATATGGCTGGGAACCCAACAAAACTCAACCGACTTAAACTTACTGTGAACAAGAAACAGCCAATGCTGGATCTCGACAACTACTGGATGAACCGGATTAAAGGACCCGAGCGCCATGAGGGCACTACGAGAGTCAACAACTACCACAAAGGAAGACTGACAACGAGAAAGCAGGAGACGAAGAGCATAGAGAATAGCATAAAGCTCCGCCGTAAAGATGCTAGTCTCCGGAGGTAAGCGACACATATAAGTGCGATCAGGAAAAACAACAGAGTAGCCAACACCGTCCGCAGACTTAGACCCATCGGTGAAGACAGAAACGGAGCGGGAGTGAGAAGAAAAGTGTTCAAGGAAAAGGCGTTTTAGAACCGTAGGAGAGGTAAAAGCTTTAGTGACGCGGGTCAAGGATGTACAAAACTGCGGAAGGGGGACTCTCCACGGGGGCAAAGAAGGAACAACACGAGGAGAAACATTAGAAACCGAACGGAAAGAGAATCCTGTAAGCGAGATAACCGGACAGAAAGAGGGAGGTGGTGAAGAGGAACAGGAACTACAGGAGGGGTAAAAGTTAAAGCACGACAGAGGCGAGAGGAAGGATGTTGCAAGGACCGCGCAAGATAGCGAAGACAGTAGCGATCACGGCGGTCCTGGAGAGATAGGAAGCCAGTGTCAACATACAAGCTAAGGACGGGAGTCGAACGAAAGGCACCAGAACTGAGGCGCAGCCCAGTATGGTGCAAAGCATCAAGACGGCGAAGAGCAGAAGGAGAAGCAGAAGAGTAAGCAGGGCAACCATAATCGAGCTTAGACAGGACGAGAGAGGAATGCAAAGCAAGGAGAGTGCGCCTATCCGCTCCCCAAGAAGTATGGGACAACACTCGAAGGAGGGTAAGGGCCTTAGAGCACTCAACACGGAGGTAAGAGATATGGGGAGACCAAGACAAACGAGTGTCAAGGAATAACCCCAAAAGCTTCGCGGAATCTTTGTACTCAATGGGATGTCCATAAAGTGACAAAGAGGGACGAAGAACGACCCGTTTCCGAGTAAAAGACATGGCACAAGTCTTAGAAGTAGAGAACTTGAAGCCATGATCAGTGGCCCAAGACGACACGGCATCAATCGCAAGTTGAAGCCGGCGCTGAAGGAAGGTGAATCATCACCCTGACAGCAAAGGGTAAGATCATCGACATAGAGAGCGGAGAAGACACCTGAAGGAAGAGAGGAAAGAAGACCATTGAGGGCAACCAGAAAGAGAGTAGTGCTCAGAACACTACCCTGGGGCACACCTTCGTATTGCTGAAAAGAGGCAGAGAGAGCGGTACCAAGGCGCACCCGAAAGGAACGACGAGAGAGGAAGCTGCGGAGAAAGAGAGGGAGATGACCACGAAGGCCAAAAGAATGAAGCTGGGATAGAATATGATAACGCCAAGTGGTGTCGTAAGCCTTTTCCAGGTCAAAAAGGACGGCAACAACGGAGGTCTTCGCAGCAAAAGCAGTACGAATATAGACCTCCAAGTTCACCAGGACATCTGTCGTGCTGCGGCACTTGCGGAAACCAAATTGAGAAGGGGAGAGGAGGTGATGGTGTTCCAGGAACCACATCAGACGAACGTTAACCATACGTTCAAAGAGTTTGCAGACACAACTGTGAGGGCAATAGGGCGAAAGTCCTTAGGGGAAGTACCCAGAGACCCTGGTTTGCGAACAGGGAGGACAACGGCATCGAGCCAGTCCTCAGGGACTGACGACGACTCCCAGATCCGATTATACAGACTCAGTAAATACTGAGACGTGCACGGAGGGAGATGGCGAAGCATCTCATAATGAATACCATCGGAGCCCGCCGCCGTAGAACCGCAGAGGGCCAGGGCAGAACGAAGTTCAGAGAGAGAGAAGGGATCATTATAGGAAAGTCGAAGACGAGTGCAGAAATCTAAAGGACGAGACTCAAGGACAGGTTTACGAAGAAGGAAAGATTGGGAAAGATGAAGACCAGAGCTAACAGAAGAAAAGTGAGAACCCAGTTCAGTAGCAACCTGCAACGGGTCCGCCACAAGAGTACCACGGAGGTGAAGGACCGGGGAAACATCGGGAACGAACTTACCCGCTATCTTGCGGATACGCTTCCAGATCTGTGGCAGGGGAGTTTCGGACGTAATTGTGGAGACATAAGAAGTCCAACAATCACGTTTAGCCGTACGGATGGCCCTACGGGCCACCGCACTCGCTTTCCGAAAGAAAAGAAAAGAATCGGTCGTCTGCCGACGGCGGTGCCTCTTCCAGGCTGCACGCTTACAGCGAACAGCCCGAGCACAGTCCGCATTCCACCAGGGAACACACTTCCGTGGACCCCGAGAGGAAGAGCGAGGAATAGAGCGGAGGGCAGCGTCGATGACAGTGTCATGAAAAAGGAGGAGAGCGCGAGGGAGAGGCAGAAGGGAAAGGTCAGAGAGAGCAGCACTGAGGGTAAAGAGGTTCCAGTCCGCTTTAGCAAACTGCCACCTAGGAAAAGAGAGGGAAGGGCGAAAAGAGAAAAAGGAAACAAGGATAGGGAAATGATCACTGCCATGGAGGTCATCAAGAACCTGCCACGTGAAATCTAGTAAAGAGAAGAAGAGCAGAGAGAAAGATCAAGACAGGAAAGGGTGCGAGTCCGAGAGTCCAAATGAGTGGGCTCACCAGAATTCAGAAGAGACAGGGAAGAAGAGAGGAGAAATGGCTCAAGAAGGCGACCTCGGGTATTCGTCAGAACATCACCCCAAAGAGAGTGACGACAATTGAAGTCACCCAGCAGGAGCACAGGCTCCGGCAAGGAGTCCAGGAGGTGTTTCAAATCAGGAAGAGAAAGCGGGACACTCGGGGGAAGATAAATGGAACAAACTGTGTACCATTTCCCCACAAAGATACGAGCAGCCGAACAATGGAGAGGCGAAGGAAAAAGTAAAGGAACAAAGGGAACATCAGTACGAATCAAGAGAGCAGAAGAATTATGAGCCCCAGCAATGGCTGGGGGGGGGGGAGAGAAAGGAATAGCCACGAAAACGACCAGGACGAGCACCAGCATCGGCTCCTGGAGACAGACACAAAGGGCGAAATCAGAAGTGGAGTTCGAGGAAATTGGCGTAATAACCTCGAACGTTCCATTGAAGAATAACAACGACGAGAAGAGAAAGGACCAACAACAAAAACAATGAAGAAACAAAGGCGAAAGAGCAACATAGCACGTTAAAGAATATCAGGTCAGCAAAGTCAGGGTTAGGGGGCATGGGTAAACTGAGCAAAGACGGAGGGAAGGAAGCGGGGAGAACAGACCAGAGGTGGGTGGGCGGGGTCGGAGGAGGAGGAGAAGAGGAGGAGACAACGGAGAGGAGCAGTCAAGGACAGCAGCAGGAAGAGGGGGAGTAGAAAGAAAGAGGGGAGCACCGCAGGAAGGGCAGCAACTGAAAGGGAAGCAGGGGCCAAAGAAACCTCCATAGCAGGAACAGGGGGAGCACAACACTGAAATGGGAGGGGAAGGAGCAATAGAGCCAGTAGTAGGGTCGAGGAAGAAAGCGAGGCCTTCTTACCCGCGGGGAGGAGGAAGGAGAGGAGCCAGGCTTACGCTTCTGGCTTAAAGAGACCGGTGTCCAGCAACTACGTACGGGCAACGGATTCCAGTGTCTCAACAGGAGAAGCCGAACGAGAGCACACATGATGGCCGTGAGGAGAGCGATGGACATCCGCCTGCACCAACAGGCGGTGGGGAGAGTCAAGAGATGGAGGAGAAGGATGGGAAGGAGGATCGGGAGACGAGGAAGAAGACACAGGAGACACGACAGACGGGTAGAAAGAAGGGGAAACCCAGACAGAGGACCAGGAGGGGGACCCTTCGGGACAGAACTCAAAGGACAGAGGAGGAGGAGGCAGTGGGTGATCAGGGTCCAAGCCCGGGAAACGGTTGTGAGTTGAGGAAGGTGGGAAGGACGAGGAGAAGAAGAGCGCAAAACGCGAGCATAAGAGATATTAGCATAAGGCGGGAGCCGGCGAACCTGGCGCCTCGCCTCAGGAAAAGATAAGCGCTCCGGTGCTTCAAGCTGAGGACGGCTGCCTCAAGCTTGTAATGGGACACACCGGGGAGGAGAGGTAGGATGGGCCTCACCGCAGTTGAGGCAACGAGCTGGGAGAAGTGCACTCTGACTTAGAGTGACCTTGCACCACACAAAGGACAGAGGAGAGGTCCCAGAGCAGCGGAGGGCACCATGCCCAAAACTCCAGCACTGTTACAGAGCGAGGGAAGGAATGTACTCCTGGAGAGCACCTGGCACCAGCAAGAATAACGGAGGGCGGAAGGGTCCTACCATCAAAGGTAATCTTCACAACCCGAAGGGGTTGACGGCGACTACACGGGGGGGACGAGGTAAAGTGTCCAATTGGAGAATAGAATGGCCTGGGCAGCAGGATATGTCGAATATCGTCGTGGCAGTCTCGCAGATCC
>WNGS01141805.1:0-14337 GCA_020271785.1 Procambarus virginalis
ATAGTTATATATATATATATATATATATATAATATATATATATATATATATATTATATATATATATATTATATATATATATATATATATATATATATATATATATATATATATATACAAAGAAAACTTGGCCTACCTTAAGTTTACCTTAAAATAAGAAACTCCGTTTTCTGTCATTTAATTCTTTATTGTTATTGGGAGTCGAGAAACATTGATATATTCATATATAAATTCACCATCTGCCAAGCACCGAGTGCACCACGGGGCCAGACGACAGGTGTCTGTTCAACCTGCGCCTGCCCGTCAAGTGCCAGGAACCTGTCTCCCGGAGTTGTTGACACAACACTCGCCATACCCTTCACACCACCATGAAGAGCAGTTGCCAAATGCTGCAATCAGTCCCACTCGCTGTTCAGAGCCATCTGGAGGTGACGTTCGCTCCAGCTGGCTGCCAAACTCACCACCTTTAAATTACGAAGTGCACAATGGGACCGGTACCAGACCGAAGACTCCTGCCATCATCCCAGCTCCCTCACAAGAACCAGGTGCTGCATCTTCTGCCAGTGGTGGGCCTTCCCTGATGTAGAGTGGCCACTTCCTGGTTCTGGATAATGTCACCTACTGTGAGACCACCATCCACAGCTGGACCCCACAGTCAACTGGAAGTGGGGATAAGGAACTGGATCAAAATGAGACAGATCGAACCTTAGCCTCCATACCACCTAGCCGTTGGTTTGCTCCACTGTTCAAGCAGTGGTTGCCCTTCGTGACCGGTTGCAGGAACACCAGCAGCAGTCACAGCAGCAAACGGAGCGGCTGCAAGAGCAACTCCAACATGAGAAAAAATCCACCAGCGATATTTCGATGATGCTCACGTGTATGAGGGGACTTGTAAGCAATGACTGCCAAACTCCCCTTCCACCCCTGAACCCTCCAAACATGTGTTCGCTTGCCCATCAGGGGAAACTTCTAGTGATCTTGAAATCTTGTGTAGTGGAGCCCTTCCACGCAAGTTAACTGCCAAAGTTGTGCTAAAGTATGTTCAAAACGACTCTATAGCTGGAAATGACCGACAAATTGTACTAGACCATTGGAGGCAAATGTGTGACATTGGTAATAAACTAAGAAATGTTCCTGGGCCTATACAGTAGTGCAATAGATAATATGTATATAGATAATAAATATTAAGTGAACTAATAATATCAATATATAATGCTGACTTTAAATGCACAATTAACTAAGTTATCCATCCTTAGCTGGAACATTGCATCCCTCAAAAAAAGTTTCTCAGATTTACATCACAAAGTAACAACTGAACACATCGATATTGTATGTCTCCAGGAGTGCAGAGTTCCCGCAAGATCCTCACCCCCGAAATTGCCCTCATTTGTTTCTTACAACCTCAGATCCAGTAACTCTTGCATTCTATACATCAAACAATCCCTACCCCATCAACTTCTGCCAGAAAAACAAACTGCGGGTCAACAGTATCATGGAGTGAGGATCTATGTGGGCAACTCTGTTCTCAATGTATTTAATCTATATGCTCCAGCAGGAAAGTTAAATTATATTGATCTTCCGGCCTGCGCTCAAGCAGAGCCAACCATCATTCTTGGTGACTACAATGCTAGACACAAGAACATTGGTGGCTCTCGCTTCAGTAACGGTAATGGGAATCAACTGCTGTCGCTACTAAATAGTCACCAAGGTGTACATTGTGGGTGACCTTGAACCCACGCATATTTGTGGAGGCATTCTAGACCTCTGTGTTGGTTTGAACGTCTCTCACGTCTGGTGCACATCATCTATTGTAACAGATTTGTTGTCAGATCATCACCCTAGATTGACTACTCTATGTATAGGAAATACCATCCTGCCCGGTGGAACTTTCAAACGCAAACGGCTCAGTGTTCCTCCTGCTCGACGTGAAGACTTTGTTGCTCATGTGTCAGAGTGGTACAGCACTTATGATCCCTCCACAGTCCAGACATTTAACGACGGTCTAGTACAGAGCATTCAGATGTTTGCTGACCCTTTAGGTCGGCCCCCTACACCATCCAATAGTCGGAACGACATGAAAGGTAATAAACGCCATGCCTATTACAATGACCCCAAACTGCGTACTTTGAAACGCACTGCCAGACGAGTTGGGCTTGCATATAGGGAAACACGTACGCCAGCAATGCTCAAGCTCTTTCAGAAAGCCCTAGCCAAGGCGAGGGAGCGCATGACAGAGCTCAGGCAAGATAACTGGGAAACTTTTGTTAACAGTCTCAACTCTCACACCCCCTCAGCCAGGCATGGAAGGATATTAAAAGAATTAAAGGCGATAAGATCGGCCAAGTAGCACACCCTCACCCTCTACACAGAGCAAACGAGTTAGTCGATGCTCGGGCAACCACCTCTAGCTTCAATAACCTTCCCCCAGACATACAGTGTTGGGTCAGCTCTGATCGTGAGCAGACGTGTAGGGTGGGCGGTCCGCATATACCGAGGGGTCAAGGGTCAAGGGAGCGGGTGTACTGTGCAGTGAAAATCGGGACAGTGTAAAATGAACAGTGACATTGTAATGCAACACATTGATCACATCTCGTGGTGAATTATCTTAGTGAACTTAGAGAAGATAGCCAGTGAAGATCGACTTCTTGAGGCAGCATCAGTCGCATCAGCCGGGACCCACTGGAGACCTGAAGACCTCACAGGATTACCGACGACCCGCCGTGTATTCACCTAGAGTGCTTGTGGGGGGCTGGCTGGTAAGTGTCTCTCATAAGTCTCCAACAGTGTGCAAGGTTTATATAATATCATATCATAGACACTATTGCATTCCATTCAATAATACAATCGTAATAATACATTCGTGGTAGACAGGTAACAGGGACAGCAACTGTGAGCTCACTGGGAACCCAGTTAAGCCGCTAATCCCTCCCCCCCCCCCCGTAATCTGAAGACTACACCTCACCCACCTCTTAACCCATCTCACTCCCCCAACACACCACTCCCACTCTCCCAAAACACTACCCCCCCCCCCCCCACCACACCCATTCTCACGCTAGGACTATTCTTGCTCTCTCTCTTGCTCTCTTTCTCTTGACAAGGGCAAAATGGCAGGTGGACGCAACAGGGACACAGGGAACAGCCAGAGTGACCAAACGAAGGACATGCTAACCCAAGTTCTGGAGGAATTCAGGAAGGAGATGCAGGAAATGAGGATTACAATTAACAACCTGCAAAGTGAGCTGACATCAGCAAGGGAGGAGATCAAATACCTCACAGAGAAAAATAAAGAGACCGAACATCAGATTATCATCCAAAGGGAAGGTGGGAATGTTACATTGGAAGGTAATGCCTCTGTAACTGAAACATTTGCGGACATACTGAAAAAGAGCTCAGAAGCTATGGACACAGTGAGGGAGGTAGCCATGCAAGCAGCCACCTCACAGGAAGCAGCAAGGTGCACCACTCAGCTGCTGGAGAGAAAAAGATCAGTGGTAGTTGTAGGCATCAAAGAACAGGAAGGATCCAATAGGCAAGAATGGAATAGCAAGGATAGAGAGGCAGTACAGGGGCTACTGAAGGGGTTACAGATGGAAGGGGCTGAAAGAAACATTGAGAAGGTTTTCAGGTTGGGCTGGTACAACAAGGACAGAAACCGACTTGTAAAGGTGGTGTTTACAAACGAAACCACGAAGGAGGAAATTCTCGAAAGGAAGAGTCGACTGCAGCATGTGGAGGGATACAAGAAAGTATTCCTGCAGAGGGACAGGACGAAGGAGGAGAGAGCCAGGGCAGCAGAGGCAAGGAGGAAGCGCAGGGAGAGAGGAGCAAACCAGGGAATCACAGCCCCCAACACAACAGTCCTAGAGACAAGAGGCGAACCCAAAACCAGCATCCCAGCAACACCAGAGGGGAGGGCAACACCACCACCCCCCTCTGCATAGAAACCCTCCCTTCACCTTCCCCACACCCTCCCTCCCCCCCCCCCACCCTTCACCCTGTCACCATTCCCATCATGTCCCCCCTCCCACCTTGCCCCCCTGTCCCCCCTCCCCCTTCATCCCATACCCTCCCTATCCCTCCTCCCCCCTCACCCCGTATCCTCCATGTCCCCCCTATCTCCTTAACCCACACCCTACCTGTCCCCCCTTCCCTGAAACCCCCACCCCTCACCCCAAACTCCTCTGAGACCCTGCAAACCACCTCACAGATCTTCTCACCCACGGAAAAGCTTCCCACACCAGCAGAATGCTCGCCAAGAAAGGGACAAGAAAATGAACTGAAGAAAGTGAGCTTCAAGGCAATGTACACTAACATAGATGGGATTACAAATAAAACAAGTGAACTCGGAGAATGGGCACTAGAAGAAAACCCAGACATAATAGCACTCACAGAAACAAAGCTAACAAACACCATAACAAATGCAGTGTTTCCACAGGGCTACTATGTAGTGAGGAAAGAGAGAGAAGGGAGAGGAGGAGGTGGTGTAGCTTTGCTACTAAGAGAAGGTTGGAGTTTCGAAGAGATGGTAATTCAGAACTGTGAAGGTTTCAGTGACTACATATCAGGCACCATAGCAACTGGAGGACAGAAAATTATAGTAGTAGTCATATATAACCCCCCACCGAATGACAGAAGACCCAGACAGGAATATGATAGAAACAACTTGGCCACCATCAATATAATAGAGAGAGCAGCTTCTGTGGCTAGCAGGAACGGATCCAGGCTACTAATCATGGGAGACTTCAACCATGGAAAGATAGATTGGGGGAACAGAGACCCACATGGAGGCCCAGACACATGGAGAGCTAAGCTGCTGGATGTGGCAACAAGAAACTTTCTAAGTCAACACGTCAAGGGACCGACAAGAATGAGAGGAGGGGATGAACCAGCCTTGCTTGATCTGATATTTACCCTAAATGAGTCGGATATAAGGGAAGTTAAGTTGGAAGCCCCCTTGGGAATGAGTGATCATAGTGTATTGAGCTTTGAGTACCTGGTTGAGCTAGGAATTATCACCCCCAAAAAAGAACTGGGAAACAAAGGGCTGGCGTACCGAAAGGGAAACTATGAGGAGATGAATAAATTCCTATGGGATATACATTGGGACACAGAACTCGGAACCAAGTCCGTACAAGACATGATGGACTATGTCACCCAAAAATGTCAGGAGGCTGTAAGCAGGTTTGTCCCAGCCCAACAGGAAAAAACAGAGAAGCAAAGGAAGAATCCGTGGTTTAATAGGGAATGTATGAAAGCAAAGGAGCTGAACAAAAGGGCATGGAGGAACTTCCGTAATAACAGAACACCAGAAAGTAGAGAGAGATACCAGAGAACCAGGAACGAGTATGTTAGTGTGAGAAGAGCAGCTGAGAAAAGGTATGAAAATGATATAGCTAATAAAGCCAAGACCGAACCAAAGCTACTACACAGTCACATCAGGAGGAAGACAACAGTGAAGGAACAGGTGATGAAACTTAGGGTGGGCGAGGACAGGTACACAGAGAATGACAAAGAGGTGTGTGAAGAACTCAACAAAAGGTTCCAGGAGGTCTTTACAATAGAACAGGGAGAAGTCACGGCGCTAGGAGAGGTGGCAGCAAACCAGGTGACCTTGGAAAGGTTCGAAATTACAAGAGATGAGGTCAAGAAGCACCTATTGGAGCTGGATGTGAGAAAAGCTGTTGGGCCGGATGGAATCTCACCATGGGTATTGAAAGAGTGTGCAGGAGCACTTTGCTTGCCACTCTCCATAGTGTATAGTAGGTCACTGGAAACGGGAGACCTACCAGAAATATGGAAGACTGCTAATGTAGTACCAATATTTAAAAAGGGTGACAGACAAGAGGCACTGAACTACAGGCCAGTGTCCTTAACTTGTATACCATGCAAGGTGATGGAGAAGATTGTGAGAAAAAACCTAGTAACACATCTGGAGAGAAGAGACTTCGTGACAACCCATCAACATGGGTTCAGGGAGGGTAAATCTTGCCTTACAGGCTTGATAGAATTCTACGATCAGGTGACAAAGATTAAGCAAGAAAGAGAAGGATGGGCGGACTGCATTTTTTTGGACTGTCGGAAAGCCTTTGACACAGTACCCCATAAAAGGTTGATGCATAAGCTGGAGAAACAGGCAGGAGTAACTGGTAGGGCGCTCCAGTGGATAAGGGAGTACCTAAGCAATAGGAAGCAGAGAGTTACAGTGAGGGGTGAGACCTCAGAATGGCGTGAAGTCACCAGTGGAGTCCCACAGGGCTCTGTACTTGGACCTATCCTGTTTCTGATATACGTAAATGATCTCCCAGAGGGTATAGACTCATTCCTCTCAATGTTTGCTGACGACGCCAAAATTATGAGAAGGATTAAGACAGAGGAGGACAGCTTGAGGCTTCAAGAAGACCTGGACAAGCTGCAGGAATGGTCGAACAAATGGCTGTTAGAGTTTAACCCAAGCAAATGTAATGTAATGAAGATAGGGGTAGGAAGCAGGAGACCAGATACAAGGTATCATTTGGGAGATGAAATACTTCAAGAGTCAGAGAGAGAGAAAGACCTGGGGGTTGATATCACGCCAGACCTGTCCCCTGAAGCTCATATCAAGAGGATAACATCAGCAGCATATGCCAGGTTGGCTAACATAAGAACGGCCTTTAGAAACTTGTGTAAGGAATCTTTCAGAACATTATATACCACATATGTCAGACCAATCCTGGAGTATGCGGCTCCAGCATGGAGTCCATATCTAGTCAAGCATAAGACTAAACTGGAAAAGGTTCAAAGGTTTGCCACCAGACTAGTACCCGAGCTGAGAGGTATGAGCTACGAGGAGAGACTACGGGAATTAAACCTCACTTCGTTGGAAGACAGAAGAGTTAGGGGGGACATGATCACCACATTCAAGATTCTCAAGGGAATCGACAGGGTTGTTAAAGACAGGCTATTTAACACAAGGGGCACACGCACTAGGGGACACAGGTGGAAACTGAGTGCCCAAATGAGCCACAGAGATATTAGAAAGAACTTTTTTAGTGTCAGAGTGGTTGACAAATGGAATGCATTAGGAAGTAATGTGGTGGAGGCTGACTCCATACACAGTTTCAAATGTAGATATGATAGAGCCCAGTAGGCTCAGGAACTTGTACACCTGTTGATTGACGGTTGAGAGGCGGGACCAAAGAGCCAGAGCTCAACCCCCGCAAGCACAACTAGGTGAGTACAACTAGGTGAGTACAGTTCAGATTAAATGCTTGTTACGGAAATCGAGAAAGGCTCGTTGACTTCATGCTCCACAAGGAAGATGAATGCAACGTGCCATTTACAGAGTTTGAATTACTCGCGGCCCTAAACAATGGCAAAGCCACATCCCCCGGTGAAGATGGTATCACTTATGACATATTGCATCTGCTCCCTTTAGTACCAGAGAATCCCCTGCTTGAGCTGTATAATATGAGCTATGTTACTGGGGAACTTCCTATCTCTTGGACCAACAGTATAATCATTCCAATTCTCAAGCCAAATCAAGAGAATGCTTTTCGCCCAATTTCCCTTACTAGCTGCATTTGCAAAACATTCGAGAGAATGGTCCTAAACCGTCTCCTCCATAGAATAAGAACCATGCTATCCCCCCAGATATATGGCTTCATGCATGGAAGGAGTGTGCATCATTGCATCACCACCTTTCTTACCCTGCACACTGAAAAGTCATATACCACCTTCCTAGATCTTAAGTCTGCATTTGATATTGCAAATAGACATGTTATCTTGAGTGAGCTTGCAAGAATGAATATTGGTGGTCGGCTTCTTTGTTGGATCAGGGGTTACTTATCCAACAGGAAGTCATCTGTATTTTTCCAGGGGCATAGGAGTGTAACAAGAGACTTTGAACTAGGTACCCCGCAGGGAGGTGTCCTCAGTCCTACCTTATTTAATATCTTAATAAACACGCTGTTAAACTCTATACCGAGCAAACCCAACGTCCACATCATTAGCTATGCTGATGATACAATGATACACACCACTGGGTATGCTAACACGCAGAACACTCTTAACTCTGTATTAGACTCATGTCAGGATCTAGGTTTAATTATCTGAACGGAGAAAACAAAGATACTAAATCGGCGCCCACCCAGGCAGGGAGGAGCTGTTCGCAAGATGCAACTGTCTGATGGCTCCCAGCTTGACTATGTAAACAGATTCAAATACCTTGGCCTTGAGGTGCCACTGTATGGTCCTGTTGTATTCAGACTCTGTCGTCAGTATAAAGAGAGGCTCCGAGCTCTCAAGGCTGTTGCAGGTTATCACTCAGGCTATGGTGCCAATGTCAGGATTGTCAAAATGATGTACCTTGCATACATCAGATTTTTAGTGGATTATGCTGCACCTCTGCTTGTTTTGATGCCTGAAAGAAAACTTGGAGGGCTTGAAAAATTGCAGAACGAAGCCTTGAGGATAATCCTTGGGTGCCCTCGTACCACAAAGATACTTAATATGAGAAAGGAACTTAATATTCTGAGCGTTGTTGATCGTGTTACTGAAATTAACTGTCAAATTGGTATAAAAATGCTTAGGCTAACTCATCCTAATCCTTGCACAGAAGCCCTCCAGAATTTCTTTATTGAAGATCAGCATTGTTCCAAATGGATAACAAAAACTGGAACTCAACTCAGAATGTATCAGGTTCATGATTTGTACCAAGAGAAACAACAACGGCACTTTCCTGCACCGTGGGAGGTTACACCCTTTCCAGTTTTAATCCCTCCCTTTCCACCCAAGAAGCAAATTAGAGATAAGCCCAAGCTTCGTCTTGAGGCAAAGCTCAACGCCTTAAGCCATATTGATGCTCTGTCCACAGAGCATTCTCTCTCTCAAATCATATACACTGATGGTTCCCTACACCGCACCACGGGTGCAGCTGGAAGTGCAGTTGTTCTGACAATGGGCGATGGCTTGTACTTTGAGTGGGGAGTCCGTATAAACAATTGGGCCTCTACCCTTCAGACCGAACTATTTGCCTTGATCCTTGCACTGAAATGTGTACAAGTCTCCAAACTTGATACATTAATTGTAAGTGACTCCTTATCATCCTTAAATGCTCTCAACTCTTTAAGACATAACTGTAACATGCTCGTGTCCGAAGCTAGACACAAATACAACAAAATTATTAAGGATGGTAACAGAGTCCATTTCATGTGGTCTCCATCTCATGTTGGCCTCCGAATGCATGATAGAGCTGATAAGTTAGCCAAAGAATCTGCCTTTAAAGGAGCCGTTGAGTGTAACCTTGGATTGTCAATGAGCAATCTGAGAGCAGCAGTACACCGAGAACTTCAACAAGATCTTGTAGATCTGAGGCAAAGTGAAATTGACACCAGTAATTCCATCTATCATCATACTATCATGCAAGAGGAGCCAAACATCTATGGATCATCCAATAAAATCAGCAGACTTCTATGTTACTACTGCTCGGCTTAGACTCGGTTACAAGTATCTCTGGGAATTCTCATTATCTGCTGATGTAGACCTGACCAAATGTAAACTGTGTCAACAAAATTATTCGCACACCCTCCGTCACTATGTGATGGAGTGCGAAAAGATACGTGAATTTAGAGACAATTCTATAACCAATGTTCCAGCGATGTGTAAATATTTCATTCAAAATGATCTGCTACCAGAAATTTTAGCCAAATATCCCCAGTTTGCTAACTGTAGGTAGTAACTGAGTGATTGTAACCTATCCACCGCTGCCCACTGGATGGGGGGCGGTGTGCAGGACAAACATATAAATTGTGACACTAGCTCTCCACATATGTCAGTTGCTTAATTTAGAACCTGTACTTGAGGTCGATCTCGAACCCATTGTTGATGTGACGACTTATATTGAATTTTGTAACTAGCTCATCAAGATTGTAACTTGCTTAGCTAAATGAATTGTGGGGTTCAGTCCCTGAGCCCATTATGTGCCTCTGTAACCCTTTCCACTACCGCCCACAAGATGGGTATGGGGTGCATAATAAATGAACTAAACTAACTCATATATAAATATATGTGAAGGAATGCGAGCTCTCCTGAATTTACCTGATAGCCACCATGTATTAGTGGCCACGCCGGACAAGAAGCCGGCGGGTGTTCCTGGCTATAGCCATATGGCTGCAATGTTTAGTTCTTCAATACTTATTTATTTAGATAAATTTGCCTATGTTTATTATTCAACTTTTTTCTTTGCTTTCATTATTACCTAGGTTGCCTAGCCTCGCCATACTCCCTACTCCATTGTACCCCTGACTTTGCCTGTGTCTCAAAATGACCATTATTACCTACAGTGTACCTGAGAGTACTTGTAAGCAAGCTACATCATTTTTCTTTTTTGTTCTTTTCGTGTTTGTCTTGTATAGTCATGTTTATATTCATATCCCCCCCCCCTTGTTATATCAAAATTTGTTTATTTTGTAATTACCTTTTTTGCCTTGTTTTCCTACAACCAGCGTTCTTATGCAGACAAGTATAGACCCAGAACTAAACCTCTTATCCACTATCTATGACAATCATCACTTTAATGATCAAAATTGCAGATATTTTACAGCACATGATGTAAACAATGTATTAACACATAATCACAATATCTCTGTAATTAACTTGAATGTTAGATCACTAAGCAAACACTTCGATGATGTTAGTGCCTTGATTGAAACTGTTGATAACAAATTCTCTTTTATTATACTTCAAAAAAATCAAATCAAATGTTATTTAGGTAAAGTACATACTTACAAGGGGTGATACAGATTTTGATGAATTTATAGATAGAGCAAGTACATACATGCACAACTGTCGACCAACTAGTACAGAGCTAGATGGAGCTAGTATAGAGCTAGTACAGAGCTAGATACAGCTAGTATAGAGCTAGTACAGAGCTAGATACAGCTAGTATAGAGCTAGTACAGAGCTAGATAGAGCTGATAGCTAGCACAGAGCTAGTACATACAATGCACAACTGTCGACCAATTCAGAGAGGTGGTGGTACTGCTCTTTACTACCACCAAGAACTAACATGCTTAAAAGTAATTAGAACTAGAGACTACTGTGGGGAGTATATCTTTGCCAGTTTCAGAGTCAAGGGTGCTGAGTCTGTCCTGACTGTGGGAGCAGTCTATATAATTCCTAACACTGATGTGTCCGAATTCAACTCTAACTTTAGAAATCTAATACTAGATAACAGACTGAACAAAAACCATCTAATTATCGCAGGGGACTTTAATATTGACCTCTGCGAGCCTGAAAAACCTACTGCTGCCAGCTTCATCAACTATAAGAATTCCTGCTTCCTCATACCCTTAATCACTAGACCTACTAGAATCACGGATAGTACTGCCACGGCTCATGATCACATCTGGACCAACATAACCTCTCCGCTTACTTCAGGTATAATCACCGATAGCACTACAGACCATTACCCCACATTTCTCCTAACTAACATTAACCAACCACCTCTAGAGACAAGGAGATAAGCTTTAGGCTGCACATTGAAACTGCTATAGGCAATTTTATAACTGCTGCTGATAATATCAACTGGGAGTCCGAATAGATAACATAGGGGACATCAACCTAGCAGTGCAATCATTTCTAAAAAAACTCTCAGCCTTTATAACACCCACTGTCTTATACTAACGAAACAAGTCACAACTAAAAGGCTTAACAATCCTTGGCTTACAAAGGGAATACTTAAATCCATTAATAAAAAAACATGACCTTGAGAAGAAGTATAAGTTAGAAATCGTCTCCAAGAATTCTCAAAGAATTACTCATCATTGCTATCTAAATAATTAGAAGAGCCAAAATTAAATACAACGAAGATAAATTTACCCAAACAGAGAGCAACATTAAGAAAACATGGAGCACAATTTCACAAATATGGGATCAAAGAAGATTTAAATAAAAAAACAATATTCCTGTCCAATAATGATGGTCAGCTTACAGCCTCTGATTCTGCTATTGAGTTCAATAAGTTCTTCTCTTCCATTGGGTCATCCCTTGCGAATGATATTCCATCTTCCAGTACTGATGTTCAGGACTATCTTACAGGTAACTATCCACAGTCTCTGTACCTAAAGCCTGCAAATTCCATTGACGTTAATGAGATAATCCTTTCCCTTAAAACCAAGTCTAGTGCCCTTGAGGAGATACCAATTTTAGTTTACAAAAAAGCCTCTAGATCTTTGGCTCCTGCTATTGCATTGCTCTTCAACAAGTCACTTGAACTCCAAACCTTTCCAGATATTCTAAAAAAAAGCGAGAGTAACCCTTGTCCACAAATGTGGTGATCTCACAGATGTTAACAACTACAGACCTATAGCATTCCTGCCAAACTTGTCAAAAATATTTGAAAAACTAATCTACAGCAGCTTTACTCTTATCTAGCCAAACACAATATACTTAGATCTTGTCAATATGGCTTCAAACCCAAAAAATCACTAACGATGCACTGAATAGTATGATTAACTTGATACATGCAGCTCTTGATAAAAATGAGTTCCCTGTTGGGTTATTTGTGGACCTGCGTAAGGCTTTTGACGCTGTCAACCACCAAAACCTTCTTCTTAAATTACATCATAATGGAGTCAGAGGACACTCCCTGCAATACCTCAAATCTTACCTTACTGACAGGCTCCAGTATGTTTCTGTGAATAATTCAATTTCTCCAACCATACCCCATCAACATGGTGTTCCTCAGAGCAGCATACTTGGCCCTCTCCTCTTTCTCATCTACATTAATGACTTCCACATGCCTCTCAATACCTCAAACTAATTCTATTTGCTGATGACACAACCTTCATTTTCTCCAGTCCTGACCCTCTTTCTATATGTCACAGTGAATACTGAACTAAATAAAGTCCATCTTTGGCTAACTGCTAACAAACTCCCCTAACATTGACAAAACTTTCTATATTTTGTTTGGTAATAAATCTTCTAATCAAATTAATCTACGAATTAACAATATCCAATTTAGTAATGAAGTAGATGGCAAATTCCTTTGTGTTCTCATCGATAACAAGCTGAACTTCCAGGGACGCATTCTGAATATATAAAAAAGTTTCTAAAAACTGTCGGCATTCTTTCTAAGATCAGATATATCAGGTGATATCAGATATGCATCACTAGGGCAGCATCGACCTACCCTGGTGATGCTCTGTTACTCTCTCATCTATCCTTATCTCAACTATGGTATTTGTGCTTGGGGTTCTACTACCCAAAATCATTTACGTCCTCTAATTACCCAACACAAAGCTGCTATTAGGACAATATCTAACTCTGGCCCCAGACATCACTCGGTACCCCTACTCCAATCTCTGAATATGTTAGATATTATGTCACTGCACATCCTCATGCGTGCTCTATATATTTAAAACTCTGAACTGCGATGTCAATCCTGACCTTAAAAGTTTCCTAGAAGGTTGTAACAGAACCCATGGGCATCTCACCAGAAACAAATACTTATTTGATATCACAAGAGTGCGACTCAACCAAACTAGAAATGCTCTTCAAATGAAGGGACCCAGAATGTGGAATGACCAACCCAATCATGTCAAAGGCTGTACCTCTCTCAACCAGTTTAAGAGTGGAACTAAGGACTACGTAATTAACTCCATGTGACCTGCCTTATCCCCTAAATGTCAACCCATGTCTTGCCTCTAAACAATGCTGTTTGTTGATCAACTTGTAAAATTGCTAATTTCTGCCATGTTCCCTCCCTTTTTTCCTTTTTTTCAACACAATGCATTTCCTCGGATGAAATGAGGAAATTTCCAATGCATGAACCTCGGATGCATTTCCGATGGTTCCTTTCATATAAAAGGGTGACGCCGAGGAAAATAAGACTCGCGTCCCTACCAAAAAATATAAAGACACTCCTAATTTACTATAATTTACTCCCAATTACTATAAAGTTTTAGTCTAAGTTACCCCCCCCCCCAACATCTTGGCTTAAACGCTATGCGTATTATGGCTTTAGGTATTGTATGTACTAATGTTGCTCTATCTATATATCCAATATGAGTATATATCTACAGAGTATATAATATATATCTATAGAGCATATATATATCTCTATCTATATCCAACATTTTTGTAACTCTGCATCTATGTATGGACTTTTAATAAATATAATATTATTATGATTATTACTCTATGAAATAAAGTGACCTAGTCTATGGAACTCGCTCTCCATGGATTTAAAACTGTCCAACTTTTGCCTTATTCAGAAATAAAATAAAAACTACCTAACTTCATCTTCATAGTTTCCTACCTAGTGCTTTATCTAGCACTGTATCTAGTGTTACCCATTCCC
>WNGS01141819.1:0-16458 GCA_020271785.1 Procambarus virginalis
AAAAAGTGACTATTTACCATCATACTGGGTAGAGGCGATCTCAAATGTTGTACAGTGGCTGTGTTGTCAGGCGTCTGTCATCACATGATAGCAACACTGTTAACACACAGAGTATGCGAGATACGACTCTTGTTGAGGAAATGTGTGCTACTTTGTGTTTTACCGATTATAATTTGTTTGTGTTATATTTTCAAAGGAGTATGTATGTTGAATAACTTAATACAGTGGTACCTCCGTTTTTTAATTTAATCCGTTTTCAGAGGCAGTTTGAAAATTGGAACAACATTTTCCCATAAGAAATAGTGTAAATTTAATTAATCCATTTCATACCTCCAAAAATATAAACTCTTTAATACATTTTAAACATACTGTCTCCACTCGATCATCCGGACTATATGGGAAGGACCCCACCGGATTATCACGTTTTTCGGATAATGGTACTTTTTCACCTACGAGTCCAAAAGTGACCATTTCCAACAATTTTTATACTACAAACAACATAATTTGAATTGCCTTGCCACATATAATTATTAGATATTCAACTAGAAACCTCAACTTACCTTGTTGGTGTTCGTCTTCTTGATTGATGCCACACATCTTGAAGTTAAGAATTGTTAACAATTTACGTAACCTATACTAACACAACACTAAAATTAACACTTAAATTACTGTACAGTTCATTAGCAAAGTTAGTTTTGACTGCCAGCTGCTGAAGCCTCACTGGTTGAAGGTGCGTGGCTTGCCTGTGGCGCCTCACTGTTGTGAAGGCATTTGGCTGCCTGTGACGCCTCACTGGTTGAACAACACGTAACTTGTCTTTAATTGCCAGGACAACCTTCTTCCTCTTAACACCTCCAGAATGATTGATGCTGATACCAGACATAGTCTTGGCCAAAAATGTTTAAAGTTACTATGAAAATAAAAAGATATTTCAAAAAATATTTCACTAATGGCGCAGCACTGTGACGCCTCACTCGTGAGGTGTATAACAGTAACTTGTCTTTAATTGTTAGGACAACTTTCTTCCTCTTAACACCTACAGAACGATTGATGCTCCTACCAGACATAGTCTTGGCCAAAATGTTCAAAGTTACTATGAAAATAAAAAAGTTATTTAAAAAAATATTTCACTAATGGCGCAGCACTGTGTATAACACGAGGGATGGACGCACATGGGTTGACCAGTGTTGGACGGTCCACTTGGCGTGGGGCAGCTATACCCCTTACGTAGGCTGCCAGGAGAATATTTTTTAAGGAAACTTCAGCCTGTGCACATTGCTTTTAGAAAACTTATTTATTTGTTATTACATAATTACTAGTACTTATTTCATTTGTTTTTGTTCTAAATTAATGGTAATTCCTGTACACAGGTGGTCCCTCCCGACGCTCTCCTCCCACCATCCCGACACCACCCACCACCCCACCCCCTCCTACACCATGCGCCTCGAGTCACGGGCAGACGGGATTAATACCGTATGGCCCGCCTCATGTTTCATATACCCTATATCCGTCCAAACTCTCGTTAATCCGGTTCCTGTGGCTATTTTGGCCGGATATTGTGATAACTTTATCCGATTGCGATTTTGGCCGTATTAAGGCGTTTTTCGGATGTTCGAATCCCGGATAATCGCGGGGGTTACAGTAACTACAGTGGGCCTCGATGTACGATGGTAATCTGTTCCCCAGAGACGTATCGTAAGTTGAAATATTGTAAGTCGAAGCGATTTTTTTCCTTAAGAAATTAAGGGAATTGGATTAATCCGTTCACACCCCCAAAAAAATTATCTTAAAAAATACATTTTATACTGAATACAATTTTTTTCTCCAACTACAATCAGTACATACGTTGATCTTACCTTTATGGAGGACTCTTCATGCGTACGGAAGATGGTGATGAAGGGGGAGGAGGAAAGGTGTTACTGTTTGGAAGGGGAGTCCCCTTCCATTATAACATCAGGCAGTGATGATTTCTCTGGGTACACTCTCTCCTACGTTTTGCCAGCATACCACTAGGACCTGGTTGTGATTCACTGCTTGTTTGTCTCACTAAAATCCTTTCCATAGATTTTTGTTTTTCCATGTTTTAATTTTTGTCTGTAGTGAGGCATCACAGTGTCATTAACCCTTAAACCGCGCATATCATATATACAGTGGCACCTCGACTTACGATTCCCCCGAGTTACGATGTAAATTTCATAGAAAAATGCGACTCGACATACGATGGTGTCGTTGACTAACGATATTTGTTGGTCAGCGTTCGGATCGACCGAGTGCGTGGTTCCTGGTCACGCGGCCAACCTGCCTCAGTTTACTACAGCTGCCCACTTAGTGACGATCGCGCCTATAAGAAATTCCGCTTTTGTGGTGATTATTTGCATTTTGAACATTAAAGTAATATTATATATCACGCCATGAGTCCCAGGAAAGTCAGTGGTAAGGCTCAACATAGGAAAACTCACGTAAGGATGACCATAGAGCAGAAACAAGAGATCAATCGTAAATATGAAGATGGTGTGCGGGTTGTTGAACTAGCTAGGCAGTACAACAAATCTCAGTCAATGATATCCACCATACTGGCTAAGAAAAAGGACATTATGAGTGCTAAAGTGGCAAAAGGCGTATCAATAATAACGAAACATAGAACACAAACACTTCAGGATGTTGAACAGTTATTATTAATTTGGATACACAGCAAAGAGTTAGCTGGTGATAGAGATTTAGAGGCTATCATTTGTGAAAAGGCAAGAAAATTGCATGAAGACCTTTTAAAGAAAACCCCTGGAACGAGTGATGCAAATGTGAAAGAGTTAACCCCTTAACTGTGTTGCCTCCAAATATGACACCCCCGCAGTGCGCAGGAAATAAATTCTCTGGAAAAAATTCTTTTTTTCTTTTTAAAGTGTCAGAAACCCTTCCCTCAGTATGGGTATGTAGAAAAAAAATCGAAATTGTACTTACTTTGGCTGCTATGGGGTCCGTAAGTTGGGACGTGACATCATCATTCCCCATGCGCCCATGCCGTAAGCTCCCAGGGCGGGTGGGGCGCTCGGGGCGGAGCGCGCGAGTTACCGAGAATATATTTCGTTCATTTTTTCTGGGGGGAGCCCCTACGGCTCCCCGGAGCTATCCATGGCTGATATGGATATTCTAACTATTTTGCATCAGTCGATGTGGGTTGAGTTCTAGCCTACCGGGGACCACGAGCCAGAACCTGGCCCCCTCACAGAGGCACGGGGAGCAATGGCCCATAGAATGCACATGTGATTTGGAGCATTCTATATCTGCCATCGACCGGGACAGGCACCCAGAAAGGTAAGCGCCACAAAACAAACCCCTATTCTGGTTAACAACAAAATTTAACAAACTAGTGGACAGAACTCCCAAAAGAAAAACGAGCAAACTAGCATGACGTCACACCAGCCGCGCTACATGTCTGCGCAGCTCCCCCCTCCCCGGGAGGGGGAAGGAGGAGCCCCAGACCCCCGCGCCGGCGATCCACACCCCCAGTTCCTCGGCTGATGGGATCATGCATGGTCGTGTGGCTCCAGCTCCAGTCTTGTCTCAGCGCTGTGATTTGTTTTCAGTGCTGCTCTTACGGTGGTCGTGTGAGCTGGGCGTAGTATTCTCAGGTACTCGGGCTGCATGTGCTTAGGGTCACCTTCCCTGAGTGCCCTGTAAGTACCACCCTTGGGGCTTGGGGTTGCCTTCCACAAGTCACCTTGGGTCTACCTCTGTTGGCTTTTCGCTGCTTGGCGTTTGGCCGCCCTGAGTGTTTGGGGGTTTACTCCCTTGTTTACCTTGGGGTAAGTGGTAGTTATAGCACTGGTGGGGCGCAGGGCACTGCGTAACTAGTTTTCACCTATAACAGCGGCCGGTTCTGTTCCCTCTGGGTACGTTGTCCACTTGGGTGGTTTTTCTTTTCTTTTTGTTTTTGCCTGGTAGGGGGGTCTGCCTTGTTCCCCTTATATTAGGATCGTTTGTGTGGTGGCACCCCCTGCTTCGCCCTCGCGAGTGGACACGTCCCGTGGGTTCAGGTTTTAGCAGATTGTTTGGTAGTTTGGGTAGCCGGTTAGCAGTGCCCTGCCTGGGATAACCCTTAGCAGACCCAGTCTAGGGGCCCTGGAAAACCCCGCGGGGGCTCTTGGGTCCGATGGAGGAGACCCTTGCGTCCCCTCTCGCTGTGTGCGAGTTTGAGGGTTGCTCTGTCCCCTTGTCTCAGGGTGACTCTCATTGTTTTTGCCTCCGTCATGCTGCCTGTTGGGTCGGTGACACATTCGATCCCGAGTCCTGCGAGCTATGTTGCTTATTGTGACTCAATTCACCCAGTTTGCTGATGAATCACTTCGGGTGCAGGCAGCTCGTGCGTTGCAAGGTAGGTTTAGGTTATTGCAACGCGAGCGAACTCTTGCTTCCCCGGACGCCCCGCGGCTGCCCCGCTTTGTGTATAGGGACCCAGACTTGGGGGTGTTGGTCGCTTCGGCCTTGGTTCTGCCCGCACCCCCTTGTTCTTCCCCTTTGGTGGTTCATTCTGCCCCTCCCCCCCTACTTCTGGCCCCCAAGCGTCTGAGGGCTTCGGGGTCGGGGTGGGGTTTAGAGGTTTCCGAGACTCGGGCAGTTTCGGGGGTTGCCCCGTCCTGGGGGGGGCTACGGAAGCATTCGAGTCTGTTCCTCCTGGCGCTGCTCCGGAGTCTGACCAGTGGGCCCCTTCTCTTCTGGAGCTTTCGGCTGCCCTGGCTTTTTCTTGTGAGGCCGGGGCTTTGGAGGATGACTCGGCCCCGGGGCCTGGTGTAGAGGCTCCTGGGGTTGGGGAAGAGCTGACTTGGGGGCCTTGGGCTCCATTGGACCCCGCCTGGATTTTCCGTCCTTCTGAGCGGGGCTTACTGTTGCAAGGAGTGGGGTTTTCCTTTCCCCCCTCTGCGTACGAATTGGAGTTGGGTTCTGCTCCTCCCCGGGTTCGGTTCCGTGTCCCTGTGGGTTCTTCGGTTCCGTCTTTCCAGAGATTTTCGGCTTCCCGCATCTCTCCGTCTGAGGTGCGGTCGGCCTTGGCGGCTTCCCTCCTGCGTGACCTGGAGTACGCCTCCATAATGGATCTGTCTTGCTTCAGGTTTGGATCAAAAGCTCTGTACCTCAGGGTACAGTCCTTGCACCGCTGCTTTTCCTTATTCTCATATCAGATATAGACAAAAATACAAGTCACAGCTTCGTATCATCCTTTGCAGACGACACAAAAATCAGTATGAAAATTACCTCGGCTGAAGACATTGAAAAACTTCTAGCTGATATTAATAAAGTTTTCAACTGGGCATCAGAAAATAACATGATGTTTAACAGTGATAAATTTCAGGTACTCAGGTACGGTAAAAATGAGGACCTTAAACATAATACAGAGTACAAAACACAATCAAATGTACCCATAGTAGGAAAACAGCATGTAAAGGATTTGGGAATAATAATGTCTGACGACCTAACGTTTAAGGAGCATAACCAAGCAAATATTGCGACAGCCAGAAAAATGATAGAATGGATTACGAGAACTTTCAAATCCAGGGATCCCATCACAATGGTTGTACTCTTCAAGTCACTTGTGTTGTCCCGTCTTGAGTACTGCTCAGTACTCACTTCCCCCTTCAGAGCAGGAGAGATTGCTGAAATAGAGGGAATACAGAGAACATATACGGCACACATAGACGAGGTAAAGCACCTAAATTATTGGGATCGTCTCAAAGCTCTCCAAATGTACTCACTAGAAAGAAGACTAGAGAGATATCAAATAATATACACATGGAAGATACTGGAGGGCCAAGTACCAAACCTGCACAGTAAAATAACGACGTACTGGAGTGAACGATATGGAAGAAAATGCAGAATAGAACCAGTGAAGAGCAGAGGTGCCATAGGCACAATCAGAGAACACTGTATAAACATCAGAGGTCCGAGGTTGTTCAACGTCCTCCCAGCAAGCATAAGAAATATTGCCGGAACTACCGTGGACATCTTCAAGAGGAAACTAGATTTATTCCTCCAAGGAGTGCCGGACCAACCGGGCTGTGGTGGGTATGTGGGCCTGCGGGCCGCTCCAAGCAACAGCCTAGTGGACCAAGCTCTCACAAGTCAAGCCTGGCCTCGGGCCGGGCTTGGGGAGTAGAAGAACTCCCAGAACCCCATCAATCAGGTATCAGATCTTCGTGTCCTTACTGGGTTCGTTATGAGGTTCCGGGGTCGTCCTGGCTTGCAGACTGCCCCTTGTTTTCTCTGGATGCTTGGGACTCGTTCTGTCGAACCCGCACGTTTGAGTGGCGTGAGGCGTTGACGGTGGTCCAGGTTTACCTGGGGGGCAATTTTGAGCACCTTAATGAGTGTCTTTTCGCTCCTGCCCTTCTGCGGGATGTTGGTGCGGTGCAGTTCCATGTGCAGGTTCCTTCCCTGTCAGCTGCTCTTGTGGCAGAGGATTTGCGCGCTCGTGGCTTTTTGGCTTCGGTCCTGCGTTTCTTTTCCCTCCTGGAGCTATCTTCGGATTGGCTTGCGGAGGATGTTGAGGCGCTTGGGGTCGTTCCAGGGTCTGACGCCTTGGTCTCCGCTGCTCGGGCGTCGTCTGCCATGTTGAAGCTTTTTGCACCTATCCTGCGGGAGGCGTTGCTGCGGTTTTTCGCTGCGCGCTTTGTGTGTCGTCAGGCGGTCCTTGCTTCCTCCTTGGAATCCGCTTGGGCCCTGGTTCTTAGGTTGTCTTCTCCCTTTTGTCCTCTGCTTTTTGAGGCTTCTGCGGTAAATTGTTATATTCAGCCGGCTTCTTCCTCTTGCCGCCCTATGTCTGAGTTGTTGGTTCTCCGGGGGAACCGGGGGGTTCCTTCCCGGCAGGGTCGTACCAGGGCGCGCGGTTCCGTTCGTCGGGGTGGGCCACAGGTGTCGGGTTCCGTGCTGGTGCCGCCTGCGGTCCCGCCTGTGCTTGGTCGGCGCGGTGTTTGCTCTGCGCGCAGATCGGGTTCTCGTAAGAGGCAGCAGCCCTTTCGCGGTTCGCCCCATTGACGGGGCGATGTGGGGAGGCTGTTTCTGTTCGCTCACGCCTGGTCTCACGATTTGTGGGCTTTTCGGGTCGTTTCTCGCGGCCTGCGGTGGCGTTGGGTGGCTCTGCCTCCTGCAGGGGGTTCGGGGCTGACGGGGCAGGCTTCCTCTCCTGCACTCCGTCGAGTCATCTTGGAGTGGGTACGCTTGGGTGTAGTCGAAACGACTCCTTCCCTCAGGTGGGTCTCCCGCCTGTTTCCAGTTCCGAAATGGGACTGTGCGGACCTGCGGTTCATTCTGGACTTGTCCCGTCTGAACCCTTGGGTTTCTTGCCCCACGTTTCGGATGACCACTCTCTCCCAGGTCCGGGTTCTGTTGGAGCCTGGCGCTTGGATGGTGTCCCTGGACCTCAAGGACGCGTATTGGCACGTCCCTATTCATGTGGGGTTCCGGGACTGGCTCGGTTTTGTTGTGGGGCGTCAATGCTACCGCTTTCGTTGTCTCCCCTTCGGGATGAACCTGGCACCTCGCGTGTTCACACGCCTTACCCGTTTCGTGGTGGCCCGTCTGCGTCTCTTAGGTGTTTGGGTGTTGGCTTACCTCGACGACTGGCTGGTTTGGGCTCCCAGTCGGTCTGCGTGTCTGCTTGCCAGGGATTTGGTGCTTTCCCAGCTAGCCAGGTTCGGGTTCCTGGTGAACTGGCAGAAGTCCCGTCTCAGACCGCTTCCTTGTCTCTTCCTCCGGAGTCTCTCTGTCGGCTGCAGTCTCGCCTATGTCTGTTTCTGGGGGGCTCCCGGGTCACCCGGCGGTTGCTCGAGAGTTTGTGCGGCAGCCTGAACTTCGCGATGTTGGTCTTCCCGCCGGGTCGGGTTTGGCTTCGTCGGCTGTTCTGGTTCCTTCGGGGACGTCCCTTCCGCCTCTCTCGCGATCGCTGGGTTCGACACCCCAGGGGTTTGTGTCGGCTGCTGCGTCGCTGGCTTCCTCTTCGGGTTTTTCGGGGTTCAGTGCCTTGGCGCCTACCCAAGCCCTCGCTCGATGTGTTCACGGACGCGTCGTCTCTAGGCTGGGGTTTTGTGACCAGTGCTCACCAGGCCGGCCAGGGGCGGTGGGGTCCGTCCTTCCGTCGGGCCCACAGCACGGTGCGGGAGTTCGCAGAGGTATGGTTTGCGCTTCGGAGGGTTCGGGTCGCCCGCGGATCGACGATCCGGCTCCATTCAGACTGCTCCCCGGAGGTTCATTGTCTGAACCGGGGGGGTTCAGTGCGGTCCTTGGCTCTTTGGAGTTACCTTACCTTACCTTGAGGTGCTTCCGGGGCTTAGCGTCCCCGCGGCCCGGTCGTCGACCATGCCTCATGGTTGCTTTACTGATCAACCAGGCTGTTAGACGCGGCTGCTCGCAGCCTGACATATGAGTCACAGCCTGGTTGATCAGGTATCCTTTGGAGGTGCTTATCCAGTTCTCTCTTGAACACTGCGAGGGGTCGGCCAGTTATGCCCCTTATGTGTAGTGGAAGCGTGTTGAACAGTCTCGGGCCTCTGATGTTGATAGAGTTCTCTCTCAGAGTACCAGTTGCACCTCTGCTTTTCAACGGGGGTATTCTGCACATCCTGCCATGTCTTGTGGTCTCATGTGATGTTATTTCTGTTGCAGGTTTGGGACCAGCCCCTCTAATATTTTCCACGTGTAAATTATTATGTATCTCTCCCGCCTGCGCTCAAGGGAATACAGATTTAGGCTCTTTAGTCGGTCCCAATAGTTTAGATGTTTTACTGAGTGGATTCTAGCAGTAAAGGACCTCTGCACGCTCTCCAGGTCAGCAATTTCTCCAGCTGTGAAAGGGGCTGTCATTGTGCAGCAGTACTCCACTCTAGAGAGCACAAGCGTTTTGAAAAGTGTCATCATCGGTATAGCATCTCTATGTGAAAAGTTCTTGTTATCCAACCTGTCATTTTTCTTGCAGTTGTGACGGCTACTTTATTGTGTTCTTTAAAGGTAAGGTCTTCCGACATGAGTACACCCAGATCCTTTACATTGCCTTTTCGTTCTATGTTATGATTTGTCTGAGTTTTGTACGTGGTTTCCGTTTTTATATTTTCATTTTTTCCATAACGCATGAGCTGGAATTTATCTTCGTTAAACACCATATTATTTTCTGTAGCCCATAGAAAGACCTGATCTACATCTGACTGGAGGTTTGCCGTGTCCTCTATGTTGCCTACTCTCATGAAGATCCTAGTGTCATCTGCAAAGGATGATACAGTGCTATAGGTTGTGTTCTTGTCTATGTCCGATATGAGGATGAGAAAAAGTACTGGAGCAAGCACAGTACCCTGGGGGACTGAGCTCTTACGGTTGATGGGCTGGATTTTATTTTGTTGACTATTACACATTGGGTTCTGTTGGTCAGGAAATTGTAGATCCATCTGCCTATTTTTCCGGTAATTCCTTTTGAGCGCATTTTATGTGCAATAACACCATGGTCACATTTATCAAAAGCTTTTGCGAAATCTGTGTAAATTGCATCAGCGTTTTGTTTGTCTTCCATAGCATCTAATGCCATATCATAGTGGTCCAGCAACTGCGACAGGCAAGAGCGCCCTGTTCTGAAACCATGTTGTCCGGGGTTATGGAGAGCAGTGATTCCATGTATTTTGTGAGCTTACTTCTTAGCACTCTCTCAAAATTTTTTATGATGTGCGATGTTAGTGCTATCAGTCTGTAATTTTTTGCCTCTGCCTTATTTCCTCCTTTATGAAGTGGTGCTATCTCTGCTGTTTTTAGTATATCAAGAATAACGCCGGTATCTAGGCTTTGTCTCCACAGAATGTGAAGGGCCTGCGATAGTGTTTTTTTTACAGTTCTTGATGAATATAGAGTTCCATGAATCCGGGCCTGGTGCAGAGTGCATAGGCATACTGTTTATGGCTTCTTCAAAATCCAGTGGGGATAGGGTGACGTCTGATATATGATTTGATGTTGGTATCATATACATGAAAAATTCATTTGGGTTATCGATCTTTAGTGCGTTTAATGGCTCGCTGAAGACAGAGTCGTACTGCTTCCTCAGTAGCTCGTTCATTTCTTTGTTGTCATCGGTGAAAGTTTCATCTCCCTTTCGCAAGGGCCCGATACTAGATGTGGTTTTTGATCTTAACTTTGTATAGGAGAAAAAATATTTCGGATTTCTCTCTATTTCACTGATGGCCTTTTGCTGGGTTGGTCGCTTCGGGTGACTCGTCTGCTGAGTTCTCGGGGTTTGGCTCTCCTGGCAGTTCACGTGCGGGGGTGTCCAACGTCCTGGCGGACAGCCTGTCCAGGTTCGTTCCCCTGTCCACGGAATGGACGGTCGATGCCGACTCATTCCATTGGCTCTGCCGGACGTTCGGGTGCCTGAAGGTGGATCTTTTCGCGTCGGCGTGGTCGAGGCGTCTTCCTGTTTACGTGGCACCCTTCCCCGACTGCAAGGCCGTCGGGATCGACGCCTTTCGGCAGGACTGGTCGAGATGGGGGTTCCTGTACCTCTTTCCCCCGGTTCAGCTGCTGCTCCAGGTCTTGGCTCGCTTGGAGACTTACCGAGGTCGAGTGGTCCTCTTGGCCCCTTGGTGGCCGGCCCAGCCGTGGTTTCAGGCGCTGCTTGCTCGGTGTCCGAACCCGGAGGTTTTTCCGCGGCTCCACCTCTTTCAGGAGATCGGGCCGGTCCGGTACGTGACTGGTTCGCTCTTCTCCGCGAGTCTTCACGTTTGGTCTTTTTGACTCGTGTTTATCACCATCTTTATGGTGAGCAGGTGGCTTCCTTGTTGGTTTCTCACTTGCGAGTTTCTTCTCGGCGGCAGTATGAAGTTTCCTGGCAGTCCTTCCGATTCTTTTTGACCCTTCGTCGTTGTTCCTCGCTTTCGGTTCAGGTAGTGTTGTCCTTTCTCTCTTGGTTGTTTCAGGACCGTCATCTGATGCCTAATACTGTCGCCTCGTATCGTGCGGCGCTGGCGGAGCCGCTGCAGCTTGCTTTCGGTATTGATGTTACTTCTGCGCCGTTTCGCAAGCTGTCTCGGGCTTTGTTTCACCTCTGTCCTGGTCTTTGGACAGAGTGCTCTTCTATCTCTCTACTCCTCGGTTTGTTGTGGCCCCTTCGGTTCAAGATTGCTTTGCTAAGGCTCTTTTTCTGTTGGCATTAGCCTCTGGGGGTCGCGTGGCGGAGCTTCATGCTCTTCTCCGGCGCAGAGGTTTTTGCTCCTTTGGTCGTGGTCTTCAATTTGTTCGTTTGCAGCCGTCTCCCTCTTTTCTGGTGAAGAATGAGACTGCTGCTTTCTGGAGGGGTCCTTGGGTTGTTGATTACCTAAGTGTAATTACCTAAGTGTAGTTACAGGATGAGAGCTACGCTCGTGGTGTCCCGTCTTCGCAGCACTCTTTGTCATATAACGCTTTGAAACTACTGACGGTCTTGGCCTCCACCACCTTCTCCCCTAACTTGTTCCAACCGTCTACCACTCTGTTTGCGAAAGTGAATTTTCTTATATTTCTTCGGCATCTGCGTTTAGCTAGTTTATATCTATGACCTCTTGTTCTTAAAGTTCCAGGTCTCAGGAAATCTTCCCTATCGATTTTATCAATTCCTGTTACTATTTTGTTTGTAGTGATCATATCACCTCTTTTTCTTCTGTCTTCTAGTTTTGGCATATTTAATGCCTCTAACCTCTCCTCGTAGCTCTTGTCCTTCAGTTCTGGGAGCCACTTAGTAGCATGTCTTTGCACCTTTTCCAGTTTGTTGATGTGCTTCTTAAGATATGGGCACCACACAACCGCTGCATATTCTAGCTTTGGCCTAACAAAAGTCGTGAACAATTTCTTTAGTATATCGCCATCCATGTATTTAAATGCAGTTCTGAAGTTGGAAAGCGTGGCAAAGGCTGCTCGCACAATATTCTTTATGTGGTCCTCAGGTGATAGTTTTCTATCTAGAGTCACCCCTAGATCTCTTTCTTTATCAGAATTCTTTAAAATTTCTCACATAATATATAGGTTGTGTGGGGTCTATGTTCTCCTATTCCACATTCCATAACATGGCATTTATTAACATTAAATTCTATTTGCCAAGTGGCGCTCCATGTACTTATTTTGTCCAGGTCATCTTGAAGGGCATGACAATCATCTAAGTTTCTTATCCTTCCTATTATCTTAGCATCATCAGCAAACATGTTCATATAATTCTGTATACCAACTGGTAGATCATTTATGTAGACAATAAACATCACTGGTGCAAGAACTGAACCCTGTGGTACTCCGCGTACCACATGGTTTGTGGTACGCAAACCACATGATACGTGGTTTGTCAGGCCGGGGGTTCACCATGTGTTGTGTCCGGTTGCGGCCCTCTGCCATTATCTGCGCACCACGGCTTCTGTGTCTGGGGACGCGCTTTGGGTTGATCCGGTTTCCCTTCTTCCCTGTTCGCGGGTTCGGGTCTCTCAGGTCGTCCGCAGGGATATTAAATCCAGCCAACCTGCGGTCTATCCCCGTGCCCATGACGTTCGTAAGTTCGCTGCTCTTGCTACCGTCTTCGGCAATATGTCTTGGGCTGACATTCGGGCTCGGGGCTTTTGGCGGTCGAACAGGGTCCTGGCTGCACGCTACCTTATTAACGTTCCTGGGCCCAGTCGGGCTTGTGTTGCTTTAGGTCGGCAGTTGCAGCCCGTTGTCTCGGCTTCGTCTTGAGATGTGGAGCACCGACCGCCTCCCGGGTAAGTGCCCTTGTTTTTGCTTAATCTTTGGTGAGGTAGCTCCGGGGAGCCGTAGGGGCTCCCCCCAGAAAACCAGCGTTGAATGTAATGAAACACCATTTTCTGGGTGAGTCCCGGAGGCTCCACGGCATCCCGCCCTCCCTACAGTCGGCGGTTTTTCGCTGTTTTGATATCCAGCCTCGGAACTGGGGTGTGGATCGCCGGCGCGGGGGTCTGGGGCTCCCCCTTCCCCCTCCCGGGGAGGAGGGAGCTGCGCAGACATGCGGCGCGGCTCGTGTGACGTCATGCTAGTTTGCTCATTTTCCTTTTGGGGAGTTTTGTCCACTCATTTGTTAAATTTTGTTGTTAACCAGAATAGGGGTTTGTTTTGTGGCGCTTACCTTTCTGGGTGTCTGTCCCGGTCGATGGCAGATATAGAATGCTCCAAATCACATGTGCATTCTATGGGCCATTGCTCCCCATGCCTCTGTGAGGGGGCCAGGTTCTGGCTCGTAGTCCCCGGTAGGCTAGAACTCCACCCACATCGACTGATGCAAAATAGTTAGAATACCCATATCAGCCATGGATAGCTCCGGGGAGCCTCCGGGACTCACCCAGAAAATGGCGTTTCATTACATTCAACGCTGGTTTTTTGCACAGTTCCAAATACATTTTATTTGTTTTTATGTGCTAATCCTATGTATAGTGAACACGTACACAATATTATGGCAGTAAAACATCCGTACTGTCCGAAGACATTGTGTTACGTGCATGACATTTGTGTACATATTTACTATGTATCATGTTAATTTATGTGCATATACAATCTATTTACACACTATACACTGTCACACACTATATACATTCACCATCAACACATTCAGAACACCTCGAGTGAGAGCAGCCACACCCAGCCAGTCTCCCTCACTCCAACATCTTACTCGCCATAGAACATATTTACACATGTTATATATACCTATCTACATGTTTTATTTACCAGAACTATGCAAGTAAGCTGGTATTGTGTCCAAACAGTACAGTTGCCACCATACACTGCATGAAAAATCACACAGCAGACAACACTACGATTACAACATCACCTTCCTCACCAAAATAGCTCGTATGGGCCAATAGCAGCTGCCTCGTATGGGCCAATAGCAGCTGCCTCGTATGGACCAGACAGAACACGAAACAATGGGTATAAATTGGATAAGTTTAGATTTAGGAAAGACTTTGGTAAATACTGGTTCAGTAACAGGGTTGTTGATTTGTGGAACCAATTGCCACGTAACGTCGTGGAGGTGGGGTCCCTTGATTGTTTCAAGCGTGGGTTGGACATGTATATGAGTGGGATTGGGTGGTTATAAATAGGAGCTGCCTCGTATGGGCCAATAGGCCTTCTGCAGATACCTTTGTTCTTATGTTCTTAGATCCTATCAACATACTCCTATTGCTGTTATGAAAAATCACACAGCAGACGACGCTACGATTACAACGTAACCTCCCTCACCAAAATAACTCCTCTCAACATTCTCCTGTTGCTGTTCTTACACTTTATACACACACTGTATATACCCATGTACATATGTGTTGCTCATAGCGAACCACTAAGCTAGTATGGTGAGCAAAACAAGAGTGGCTGCCACACACACACACAATGAGGCTACCTCAATTCTCGCCCTCCCTCCCTCTCTCACCAAAATTCCTCCTTCCACAATACTATACACAATGCTAATTATAACCACAATCCTGCTATTATCACAATTCTGGTCACTAATTCCTGTAAATGAATAATTGATCACGCGTTTATTTTGAAAAGGAACCTAAGAAGTCATTTGAAGATTCCTAGATGGACGAAATAATGCTGTGGTGCTGTGGCTAGTGCTGTGAACATCGTGAACAGCATTGAATCACTGATATTTGAACATTGTACCCAGTCATTATCACACTTAGGCTCTTCTATAATACTGTCATGGCTAAATAATACAGTTATAATATATTTTGACATTATTAGGCGATGCTGTGGTCACACGCTGAACAGCAGTGCTGTGCGCTCATGCTGCGAGCACCAGCCTTGGTTGTTCACTCACTACTGAGGCTCCCACACCCGGAATGTGGACCACGATTTTCTATGGGAAGCCACTACGGCTCCCTGGAGCTTATCGGGCTAATATGTTATATTAGACCGGGACATTAGGTAAGGAGTTCAGACCTACCAGGGACCAGCGCCAGAACCTGGCCCTTCAGAGAGGTTTCAGGGAGCAATGGCCCTGGAAAACCCCTTTGTGGTTGGGTTTTCCTTAACTGCCATCGACCGGGGTTAGGCACCCAGAAAGGTAGGCATAACAAAACAAACCCCACATGGTAAAAAAAAAAAACTAAAACAAAAACCGAACAGAGGTAGAAACTCCCTACAATCACAAGGAAACAAGCAAACAAGCAAACATCACACCCTTACTGCCACGCCGATAGGTCCGCGCAGCCCTCCCCGCCCCGAGAGGGGGAGGGGGGAGCCCCGGACCAACCGCGCTGGCTGCCAAGCTTCAGTTCGTAAGCTAATGTCAACCGGGATAGACGCTTCTCTGGCCTCAGTTTCTTAGGCGGTGTTTGCCTTCGTGTGCGATCACTGCCATGTGTTGTGTTGTGCGGTGGCCAGGAGTCTTCATCAGTGCCGGGGCTGCATGTGCTTAGTGGTTGACGTCCCTTAGCGCCCTGTGAGTACTGCCCTTGCGTAAAAGGGTTATCTTCCCTGGGGCATTCGGGACACCATGATCCCGGAGAGGTTCATGCTGCTCGACATTTGCCGCGCCCTTGGGCCAGCTAGGGGCTGGGGGCCCTTGTTTCTGGCCCTGGGTAGGGATTGGTATTGTGCGGTTATGGGCGTCAAGGTGTTGCACAGCCCGCCATCTAACCGTGGTACGGTTTCTGTTGCCTCTAGAGACGGTGGTACTTTTGTGGGGTTTTCTTCTTGTTTTTATTTTTCTCTGCCGGTGGGGGCTTGCATAGTGTGCTATAGTTCACTGGTAGTGTGTTTGGTGGCCCTCTGCTAGGCCCTGTGATTGTACACGTCGCACGGGGTTTTCAGTGTTATCCTCTACCCTCTTGTTATGTTGGGCGTTTCGTAAACCGGGTTAGCAACACCTTGCCCGGTGTTCCGTAGTTGTTACCCTCTACGGGCCCTGGGAAACCCTTCTGGGCTCGAGGGAACCATTGATCTGTCTCCGGGGTACCAACCCGTCTATTACTTGATCGTTGGTTGCGTGCCCTTGTCTTCGGGGGACAGTCGCCTCTTTTCACCTCCATCATGCTGCCTGTTGGGTCACTATACACCTTGACCCGGAGCCTTGCGAATTCTGCTTGCTTCTCAGTAGACTCAATTCATCTGTGCGATTACATGCTTCAGCGTACAGGCTGCGCATCCGTGTTGCAGTTCTGGATTTCGGTTGCTTGCAACCACTAATGTTGGTTGGCCACCTCGGATGCCCGGCCTGCCCCGTTTTTGGTTAGGGTGCTGTTTGTCCCCTTTTCCCTCCCTGTTCCCGGCTCCGGCCGTCTGCGGGTTTCGGGTCGGAGCGGGTATTTAGATGGGGCAGAGACTCGGGCGGTTTTCGGGAGCTGCCCCATTCGGGGTTCGGGGGGACCACGCACTAGAAGTGGAAAAAAGTTTTCTTCAGAGCCTGGGGTAACGGGGGGTCCGTGAACCACAGCGAGAAAAGTGGGGCAATACCGGCCGGGCGACGTATAC
>WNGS01141828.1:0-10499 GCA_020271785.1 Procambarus virginalis
GATCAACTTGGGCCCAAGCGCTAGCTTCATTGTTGAAGTGAATAGCGTTAAGTTATACCAGAGTTTGGAACCCCTATGTGCAACGATTATAATGCACTGAAGGGAGCCTTAATGAAAGGCTATGGCATTTCGGCCGATGGAATGATGAGGACATTCCGTCAGATTAGAGTGCGTCAAGGGGAGACATACCAGGCCTGTTGGAAAGGTTAGAGTCGAGCCTCAGCGCTATTTTGAGTTGAACAACACCGTCGTTCCGGAGATGATACGGTTTGAGCTGATGACTAGAGAACAGTTTCTGGAGGCAGTGGAACCTGTGCTCCGTGCACGCCATAAGGAAGCCGAGAGGAAGCCATAAGCCACCCCAAGGTCCGTGGACCCCGCTTTATACTTGCAACCTGCCAGGTAACAAGGCAGCTCAGTGTAAGAAGGGCAAGCGTGCAGAAAAGGGGGAGCACATGCACAGATTGCTGGTCTGGGTGCCCACGAGGAGGTGATCCTCTGGAGTACAACCTGGAGACAGCAAGAGGTTTAGTTAATGGTAATTGGACCAAGGTCTTTCGAGACAGAAGAGCTACGACTCATATGGTCCGAGAGAGCCTAGTCAAGCCTGGGAACGAGACAGGCAGGACCATTCATGTAAGATACCCTGATGGTACCCAGAGAGACATGATCGAGGTATCCCTGATTGTTGACACACCATATGTAAAAGCTAAAATACGAGCGGTGAAATGCAAGGACGCTGTATACGGATTGTTGTTGGGAAACGCCCATGGAGTGTCAAATAGTAAGAGTCGGTCTGTGGAAGTGACTCATAGAAAACGGAACCCACCAGCTGGAGATGACGTCACGTGCCAGTCAGCTGGTAGCCAAACCATGCCGGCCGCTCTCCAGCTAAGGAACAGGGCAGCAGGCGCAAGGAAAACGGGGAAAGCCTGCTCCTTTCTGCCAACATAAAACGGGAAGAAACCAAGGAGGTGGGTGGGGGCTGGATCAGCTGATCCAGCCAGGTTTCGCCAACCCCGGGGGTGGGCAAGGGTCACCGCCACGGAGGTAGATAAGAGGAGAGGGGGAAGACCCATGGTGACTGTAGGTGTCACTGCTGCTCCCAGGGGAAACAAGGCTTTAGTAGCCACGGTGACCACACGTGTAATGAGTGCTCAACCACCAAAGTGGTCAAGCCGCTGAAACTACATTGTTTGAAAGGAGTAAAGCTCTAAAGAGTTCCAGGAAGCCCAAAGGAAAGACCCACACTCATGAAGATGAGAGAGCATGCCGCAGAGGGCAAGATCTTCACCTTGAATGAGCGCAAGTATAAGTATTGGAAGTTAAAGGTAAGCTAGTGCGCAGGGTGGTGTTATGATCCCAGGCAGCCGAAAAAACGAGTCTCCCCTTTGAGAATTATTCTATCAAGCCTGACCTGACTAGGAGGTCGGAGATTACAGACATGAAGATACACACATGAAATAATTGGGTAAATTCGCTAAACAATTTAAGATAATGGGCAGTTAATAAGAAAATTAGGAAATGACTGACACAAGATGTGGATAATTTTGTGGAGGTGTGAGCTCGCTTGAGAGGAGCTTGAGCCACTTGAGCTGAAGGAATCGCGAGAGAAGCCGCACTCCGTGTTTGCCCCTGTTAGAGAGTTACAGTCGTAGGCTGGATTGCCTGCAGAGCATATATGTGTTCTAAGACTGATAGGGTGATCGATTGATCATTGTTGTATATCAAGGAACTTTTATACTAATATTTATGTTATTGCATTCATACGCTGGTTTTCCTTGCACATGTTCATAGATATATAGTCTCTTGCTGATACTGCAACATTGTGTTATAAGATTAACCTACTTGAGGTTGGTAGTATTACGTGGTGAATCAGGAGATAGGATACCACTTGATAAGCAGATGATAGAGTTCTGATGGTGTTGGAGTGCAACCTGACTGAAATAGTATAGAGTGTAGGATTCATATTATTATTATTATATGTGTGTATGTATTTTGTATGTGCTTTGTCCAGTAAATGTATTCGAATTTGCTGGTGTTTGCCCTTGTCCTAGTGAGGCTTCCCAGGAAGTAGGAAAGAAGGAGAGAGAGAAAAGAACCAACAACCACAGCTATGGACAGGGGTAGAACAGAATAATAATAAGTCAAAGGGGATTGAGGAGATCATATCACATAAGGAGAGAGTGCGGAGTCACAGCGCTCGAGTGGGTGTGTGCACGTGACAACGAGGCTAAGTATTAGAGCCACATCCCCTAAACATGTGACGTTGAGCCCCTCTCCAAGAGCCAGAAGCGCCCAGCGTGATCTCCTGGTAAAGTGTAAGCACTCTACAGAGTTTGGGTTGGGTTGTCCATAAAGAAGGATCAACGACAACACCAACCACAATAATTAATTGGGGGCCTGTCCGGGAGAGTGAACTGATGCACCCACACCCTGTCCAAGAATAGATTCGTACACCCCTTGTTGAAATAGATAAACTGTGTGATCGCAGGTGTATATTCTCTCTTGGGAGACTCACAGGACAAGATGGATATGGTGCAAGCGTTTGTGGAGTCAGGCAAGCCTGAGGACTTGGAAGGTTGCATGAGGGATCAATTAAAACAAATAGTGGAAAAATGTGGCATCAGGTTGTTGAAAGCATCTAAAGTAGCTGGATGAAGGATGAGATCCTGAGGCAGTTGAGAGCCAAGAGTGAAGCGACAGAACAAGGAGCCCAGAAAGGAGCTGAAGTGGAAAGGTGGATGGGGCAGGATGAAGTGAGATCCCAGGGATCGAGTAGGAGCAGAAGAGTAGCCGCAGTGAGCAGGAACAGGAGTCTGGAAAGGTTCCAGTTCCAGTGGTAAAAAAAAGCCGAGGTCGAGAAAGGAAAAAAGCCCAGGTAGGAAAAAGAAAAAAGCCCAGGTCGAAAAAGAAAAAGAGAGACCAAAACAAATGCAGATAGAAGCGAATAGAACCTTGGCTGAACAAAGGATTGAACATGTGTTGCCAGAGAGCACCACCCAGGTATCACACTCACCAGATGTTAGGGTTAGGGAGAAGGACATTCCCTTGTTTGTTCCCGAAGAGGCAGAGAGCTTTTTTTGAGCACTTTGAAAAGGTAGCCAGCATCAAGGAGTGGCCACAGGAGGAATGGGCCCAGCTGGTCCAGTTAAGATTGACCGGTGCAGCCAGGTAGGTATACACCCAATTGTCACTGAAACAGTGCCAGGATTATGCCACAGTAAAGAGCAGCATACTGCGCTCGTTTCAGCTAACCCAGAAGCTTATAGGAAGCGCTTCAGAGAGATGGTGAAGGTTGGAGCATGTACTTTTGCTGAGACAGCAAGGGATCTGGAAAGACGATTCCAGAAATGGATTGAGGCTGCCAGAGTTAGATCTTACGCTTACCTGAAGCAATTGATGGTCATGGAAAAGTTCTTAGAAATGATGCATCCCAAAACAAAGTTCAAGATCCAAGAAGCGGGGGTAAAGGAGGTGAAAGATGCCGCAGATAGCTCAGATATGATTACTGAAGCATACAAGAGCTTGAGGGAGAACAGAGTGAGAAGCGAGGTGAGACGCAGCAATAGCAGACCGGTGGAGTCTGGGGGAGGAAGAAGTTTTGGGGGGCAGACAAGCAGACCAGCTAGTTTTAAGCCCCAGGAAGGAAAGTTGCCGAGTCCGCCTGCTGGAGGTAAGCAGGAAAATAAAAATGTGCAGAGGAGACAAGAGTCCAATGAAGCTCCATAGAGTACGAGTAGTACGTCTGGCCCGAGGAACTCCAATACGAGTGGGCAGAGTCAGAGCCACTCGGGGGCGTATAGGAGAGATTTCTCCCAAATGAGATGCTACAAGTGCAACAGATCGGGTCACATGATGCGAGATTGTCGGCAGGGCAAGAGAGTCGTGACCCTGGCCACGTGTGATCCCCGGAAGAAGTACGTTGATGTACAACAAGACAAACCACAGAAGGTAGATTTGATGAACGAGCGGTATAGGCCGTTCATCAGTAAAGGTTGGGTCAGCATAGAGGGTCAACCCGAGGTGGAGGTTAGTATCCTCAGGGATACTGGAGTCAATCAGTTTGATTCTGAGAGGCCTAATCGGAAACGATCGACTGTTAGCTGGCAGTAGGAGGATAAAGGTACATGGGTTGTTGTCTAAGAGTGACATGCCCATGTGTGCTGTCCAGTTGAAGTTAGATTATTTGTCGGCGGAGGTGATGTTGGGAGTGTGCCCCAACATACCTGTTCCAGGAGTCCAAGTGATCCTGGGGAATGACTTGTGTGGGTCCAAGGTGTTGCCAGAGCTGATAGTAAAAGCTGTGCTGGAGGAGTACCAGAAGGACCGCGGTACAAGTGGAACACTGGACAAGGTAGATCTAGCCAGCATCCTTGAAGATGAAACAGAGGACAATCAAGTCATTGTATACCCGGACTGTGCAGTTACAGAATCGGAAGTAGCTGCCGAGGTCGACACTGAAGATGATATGGCAGTGTCGACTCGACTAGGGAAGGAGGTCAACGTGGACATGTCTGGGCTGTTCGGTGAAGATCCAGCTCAGAAGAATGAGGATTCGAGGAGACAGGAAGTGAAGATGACCCTACGTGAAAGGTTCATCGTGAACCGAGCGGACCTGATTAGGGCTCAGAAAGAGGAGTTTATAGATCTAATCAGGAAGGCGAAAGGGGGAAACTCATGTCCGGAGTCCCCCATGTATCACTACTTAGACAATGACGTACTAATGAGGAAGTGGCGACCGGACAAACCTGGTGCAGATAAGGTATGGTTGGAGAAGCACCAAGTGTTAGTGCCGAAGGAGTTTAAGGCGGCAGTGCTAGAACTAGCCCACTCTGTAGATATGGCAGGGCACTTAGGGATGAATAAGACCTTAAATAAGGTGCAGGAGCACTTCTGCTGGCCGAACGTGTGGAAGGATATAAAAAAGTATTGTAGGACATGTTTGGCGTGCCAGTTTGCAGGTAAGTTGGCTCCGGCTATACCGAAGGCACCTTTAAAGCCCATACCAGCATTTGGCAAGCCTTTTGAGAGAGTCTTAATAGACTGTGTAGGTCCGTCGCCAAGGACCAGAAGAGGCCACAAGTATTTACTAACCATAATATGCACAGCCACCCGTTTCCCCGAAGCGATCCCCCTGAGAAGAGTGACGTCGAGAGCCATTCTGGATAGACTACAGAACTACATTGCGTGGGTAGGAATGCCCAAGGTCCAGACGGATCAGGGGAGTGTCTTCCAGTCAAAGTTGTTTAGGGAAACTGAAAGGATGGAGGGTAGAGCAAGTGCGCTCGTCACCGTATCACCCTCAGTCGCAGGGAGCATTGGAACGTTTCCATGGAACGCTAAAGAGCTTGTTGAGGATATACTGCGCTGAAGAAGGGAGTAGTTGGGACGAGGCATTACCATCCGTGTTGTTCGCCATCAGGGATGCGGTAGTAGAATCACTTGGATTCACCCCATTTCAACTGGTGTACGGGCACTCCGTGAGGAGCCCAGTGGGCGCGCAGAAGGAGCAGCTCACCGGGGATAGGCCTAAGGTGGATGTGGGGCGATATGTAAAAACTTTTAGGGAGCGACTCTCTAGGGCCAGAAATTTGGCGAAGGAAAATTTGAGAACGTCTCAGGCAGAGATGGTGAGATATCACGACAGGAAGGCGAAGGGCAGGAGATTTCAAGAAGGAGATCAGGTGTTAGTCCTCCTGCCGGTGAAAGGAAGTATATACGAGTCGAGATTTTGTGGACCATATGCCATCCAGAAAGCGCTAGGGGATGTGAATTATGTAATACACATGCCAGATCGTCCGAGGAAGTCACAGGTTTGCCACGTGAACATGATAAAGAGGTACTATGACAGAGATAAGCTTCTAGGCGATGAAGAACAGTTGGAAACCCCGTCACTGACGACTGTGCTTTGTGTGGGAAACGGCAAAGGAATAGAAGAGGAGAACTGAAAGTTAGAGTGGGCCGATGGCGCGAAGATATCGAATACGGAAAGCCTGGCCAAGATAGGTGAGCGTCTGGGTCACTTGGAGGATGACCAACTCCAGGAACTAGTGGAGATCCTCCAGAGGAATAAGTCGCTCTTCACGGACGTGCCCAGAAGACACCGCGGAATGGTGCACGAAGTAAATGTAGGGAGTGCTGACCCCCATCAAGCAGCACCCTTACTGAGTTAACCCGGAGAAAGCAGCGGCGATGAGAGCAGAAGTAAAGTATCTGCTAGATAACGACTTGGCAGAGGTTAGCAACAGTGACTGGAGTTCGCCGTGCCTCCTCATGAAGAAGAGTGATGGCACATACCAGTTCTGCACTGATTACAGGAAAGTGAATGCAGTCACAGTCGCTGACTCGTTCCCAATACTACGCATAGATGATTGCATAGATCGGATTGGGAGTGTACGGTATGTCTCTAAAATAGACCTGCTGAAGGGATACTACCAGATTCCCCTGTTCGAGGAGGCCAAGAGGATCTTAGCGTTCGTGACACCCGACGGCTTGTACCAATATAAAGTGGTGCCGTTCGGAATGAAGAATAGTGGTAGTTGTTTCCAACGAGTAATGAATCAGGTATTACAAGGCGCGACCGGATGTGCAGTGTACATCGATGATATTGTAGTGTTCGCTGATTCCTAGAAGGATCACGTGGATCGACTTTTAGATTTGTTCGATCGATTGGAGAAGGCCAACATGACGATCAACTTAGCAAAAAGCGAGTTCGGGAGAGCCCGCCTGGAGTACCTTGGGTATATTGTAGGGCAAGGTGAGGTTGCTCTGGCAAGAACAAAGGTGGAGGCCATTGACAACTTCCCGGTGCCCAGGAGTGAGAAAGAATTGTTGAGATATCTCGGTATGATTGGATATTACCGGAAGTTCTGCGGAAATTTCTCCAACATAGCCGCTCCTATGATGAGTTTGCTATCAAAGAGCAAGAAGTGGGAGTGGAATGGAACAGCACAAGAAGCATTTGAAAAGACCAAAAGACTGTTGACCGAGGCGCCTGTACTAGTGTTGCCCAATTTTGGAGCACCATTTACGTTATTTGTAGATGCCAGTGATATAGGGGCTGGAGCTGTACTGACGCAGCAGAATGATGGAATTTACCGCCCCGTGTCCTTCTTCTCGAAGACGTTCGTTAAGCACCAGAGGTCGTACAGTACGGTCGAGAAAGAGACTTTGGCCCTGGTGATGGCATTGAAACATTTTGAAGTGTATGTGAGTGGGGGAGGACACTCAGTGACGGTGTATACAGACCATAATCCCCTAGTTTTCCTGAGAAAAATGAAGCATGCGAACCAGAGGTTAACCAGATGGTTTTTATTGCTCCAAGAGTATGACCTGGTGATTGTCATGTTCACAGAAAATGGTACCATCCGTTTTCTATGTGCGGCGGCTGGACGCCAGGGGAGAAGGTAAACAGCGCACAGGACGCCTGCCAAGCTTGGGAGCTACTCTATCATGTAATCAGTTTAAGTATTAAAGTCAGTAACCAGGAATGACTTTACATCAACCTTACTACCAAGACTATCTCAGCTATACACAGACACCACAATGGCGACGAGGATGAACTGGGAACGCAGGTATTTTGTTCAACAAAACACAAGGAAGGAGCATGCTGTCTCGCCCAGAGGAGGAAGGAGAAGCTGTCTGTGAGCACCATACCCGATGCTGTATGCAACCCCATGCTGTGTGCTGACTGTTGCTGTGTGCTGATCGTTGCTGTGTGCTGGCCGTTGCTGTGTGCTGGCCAATGCTGTGTGCTGGCCAATGCTGTGTGCTACCCAAGCTGTGCTGAGTGTTGCTGTGAGAGAGGAATCTGCCGACGCTGTGTACGAAACGACGCTTTGATGCAGTGTACAAAACCTGATGTTTTGGTTACGAAACGACGCTCCATGCTACAAAATTCTTCACGCTGCGAGCCAACTGCTGCCTACTGCTGCCAACTGCTGTGCCAACTGCTGCCTACTGCTGTACCAACTGCTGACAACTGCTGTACCAACTGCTAACAACTGCTGTGCTGCTGTGAGTTGGAGTAACAACACATGTACACAAGGGCTAGGTAAGAAGTCAGTTGCTGCTGTGTTGTGCACTGTTGTGAACTTTTGCATTAAAATGCTTGTGTGCTTTGCAAAATTAAAGTAATTACAGTGAATTCTTAAATAACATATACAGTGCAGTAAGTGTTATATATTCTGAGGAACATTTAAGTGATAAATTTACATTTATTCAGTAAAAATGGCAAATATACCTCAGTTTCCTGCATTTGATCCTGACTGTGACCAGACAAACCTGTCACAGAGGTGGGTCAAATGGCTTAAAAGGTTTGAAAATTTGTTGATAGTTTCTGACATCAAAAGTGCTGAAAGAAAGCGTGCCTTTCTGCTTCATTATGCAGGTGATAGAGTTTGTGATATCTTTGATACACTGAAAGATACTGGTGGTGCCAAAGATTATGACACTGCCAAGGCCAAATTAACTGAGCATTTCAAACCAAGGCAAAATACTGCTATGGAAATAATGCATTTCAGGAGAGCAAAACAACTCTCTAATGAAACTGTTGATCAATACCATACACGTCTGCAGGGTTTAGCAACCCATTGTGAGTTTGCTGATGTTGACAAAGAAATCAAACAGCAAATAATTGAAACATGCACATCTACACGTCTTCGTCGAAGAGCTCTAGAACTTGTTGATGATGAAAGTTCTCTTACCAAGATACTGGATATGGCTCGTCGAATGGAAGATGCTGCACGTGATGCTCGTGTCATGGAGTGCAGTGCCAACAACGGTTCTGCCACTGTTACTAACAGTCATGAAGTATGTAAGGTTCAGGGAGTACACCATGATCATAGAAGATATCATGCCAAACCTAACATTAAATTGAGCCGAGAACCACATCACAATTGGAGTCATGGAACAAGACTCAAGCAGTCACAACGACTCACATCAGAGGTTGTCAACAATAAATGTTACAATTGTGGAGGAGACTACCCACACCAAGATAATGTTTGTCCTGCACAAGGTAAGAAGTGCTATGAGTGTAGAAAACTAAATCATTTTGGTGCTATGTGTCGTTCCGCACTAAAGAAACCACAATCAATAAATAAAAGCAATGTACGAGGATCAAGTCATAGGAGTCGAGGTGGCAAACACAATATTGCACCTCAAATCAAGAATGTTAATAATATACAAGACAACATTTCATTACAACCAGTCTCAGATGACAGTGAATGTGATTATATTTATGGAGTACAATCAATCACAAATGGAATGATCTTCCAAACAACCCAGAGACTATAGTATACATTGCTGGCATTTGTCTCAAATTCTCATTGACACTGGATCAAACATTGACACCATTGCTGAGTGCCACTATGAAAATTTAAAAAACAGTTACCAAAGCTTGAAAAATACAATGGCAAAGCCACTGCCTATGCTTCAAAGGTAGCCTTACCAGTGATTGGAACTTTCACTGCAGAGATTAAGTCAAAGAATGCAATGCTCATTACTACATTCCATGTTGTTAGGAATGCAAAGGAGTCTTTACTCAGTTACAAGACTTCAACCAAATTGGGGCTACTTCAGCTTTCTAATGCTGTAGCAGTGGAATCTGCAAACAATGTTGATGCTATTGTTGCTGAATTTTCTGATCGGTTTAAATCCATAGGTTGTTATACTGATAGCAAGGTACATCTGCATATCAACCCAGATGTAATTCCAGTTGCCCAACCACATCGCCGACAACCATTCCATACTCGCAAGAAAGTCGATGCCGAACTGGATAGGCTGATAGAACTAGATATCATTGAACCGGTAACAGGCCCAACACCATGGGTAAGCCCAATTGTCACTCCACCAAAGCCGAAGAATCCAGATGAGATACGCATTTGTGTAGACATGCGTGTTCCCAACAAGGCAATAATGCGTGAACGCCATCCTACACCCACTGTAGATGATATGATATACCGCTTGAATGGTGCAACTGTATTCAGCAAGTTAGATTTAAACAAGGGCTATCATCAGCTTGAACTTGATGATGAGAGTCGATTCATCACAACGTTTACGACACATCGAGGTCTGTATAGGTACAAGCGCCTGAGTTTTGGTATTAACAGTGCTGCTGAAGTATTCCAGCACATCATCAGCCAGGTATTGCAAGATATACCTAATGCTGACAACATGTCTGATGACATCATTGTTTATGGCCGTACCCAAGCTGAACACGACAAAGCTCTTCGTGCAACATTGCAACGCTTACGAGAAAAGAATTTGACGCTAAGCCGAGCAAAGTGTGAGTTCAATCAACATAAAATTGAATTCTTTGGACATGTACTTAGTGACAAAGGTCTGTCTCCAGATCCTAAGAAAGTTGCAGATATCAAGAATGCTGCACCTCCTTCAACATCCACTGAAGTACATAGTTTTCTGGAATGGCAAACTACTGTTCTCGCTTCATTCCAGATTGTGCTACCATTACGAAGCCTCTACGTGAGCTCTGAAGA
>WNGS01141834.1:0-10512 GCA_020271785.1 Procambarus virginalis
ATTGCAGCTAGTTTAATTACACGGTTGTTCAGTAAGTAAAGTAAAGTAAGTAAAATGAAAGCCTTTTATCTCGTACCGCGTAAAATAGTGGACAGCCGGAAAGCTGCACACAGCCCAGCTTACCCCACTGTGAAAGCTGCTGCACAACATCTTACTGTCAAACCTCCTCCTCCTCAGTTACATACCAACCCTTCCATAAAACATTTAATAGATTTGAAGTTGAAAGTGCGAGATCATGAATATGCAAGATCCTTGCTAAACCATTATGATGCTAGTGGAATCGTTCGTTGGGATCTGAATGGAAATGTATTGGCTCCAGTATCTGGCATACATATAATTAACGACATTATACATAAAATGGCTGTGCTTAAATCTGTTTTTTTACCTGATAAACTGCCTATTGCTCAACTGTTTTTCAATCTAACTTCTACACCGCGAGATTTATTCCGTAATACTACGGCAAGCAGTCAAGTGTACGAGGCTCCATCTGTTAAGAGAAAGGCAACTGCAAAGATTGATCCTCACAGTAAAAGGAATGCTTCCTGGATCGTATATTAACAGGTGAGTGTATATATAAATGTGTATGTAATGTGTAGCTAGCTTTACTCGGCAAAAAGCTGTCTAAGGAGACAGAGTGATGGACACTCACGTGATATACGCAACCAGCGTATCAGATACGCATTTATTCCCAAATAACATCCCCGCATCGTTCCAAAATCGATTGTTTAACCAGCTAGAATTAGATCCCAGGAGGAGTTATGAAATGTGTCTACAAAAATTACTCCTCCCCACTTCCCATTACGTTATTAAGCGTGATAATCCTGAGGCCTATATACGTGTAGGCGTTACATATGAGAAAGTGGGCGAGGGGAGATACATGCATTCAAAGCATTTATTATCATCTGATGTTTTAGCTGGAACTATAAAAGAAATTAATACCACGATTAATACAGAAATAGAGGCCATATTTTCAAGTAATGCTAAACTGAGTTTTTTAGGAAAGTCATTAAAACAATTTTCAGCTAAATACGGAACGCACTTTATTAAATATGATTCTTCCTCCAATCGAAACAAGTTCACTACTGTGATTAGTGAGGAGAATATTAGCTCTGCAACAGGGCATAAAAACATCAGTAGAGTCACATTGTCATTTGGGACAGCTTTGGGGAAAGTGTTGGGCTTAGTTCCAGAAATTGAATATGACATATTCGCAAAACGTCAGTATGCCTCGAGTGTAGTTAACACATGTCTATTCCCACCAATGCCTAGAGGAGGAGTTGATATTCTGTGTGTTTATTGCGATAAAATCTCTTCTACTAGATATGGGAACCAGTCTGTAAATATTTTGGATGTAATCTCCCTAAATGGAAGTGATAACAGTAACAATAAAAAACTATATGTGCGTCTTAACACCAACATGATAGACAGCGTCAGCATCACTATTAGGGATCAAGATGGTAACCCAATACATTTTGATGAACGTGGGTGTACCATAGCAGTCTTGCATGTACGTCCCGTAGCAGGAGGTATATAACAACAATGCTTTCCCCTCACTCCTCATTCGTCTGAAACAAGCGGAGAAATGCGTGTCCACTTTATTCCTCCCTCTGTTGAGGAATTATACATTCTGTTAACCCCTCCTAGAGGTGGGGGGACTGATGATATACGGATTTTCAACAGCAGTAGGCGATATACGCGTGGAGGAGGAATATTTTCCTTTTTAAGCGGGATAGCGCGTCGAGCGGCGCCCTTTATCATGAGAACACTGGCCCCGGCTGCGCTTAGCTTGGGGCAGAACGTACTAGACGACATTAATAATGACAAACAAACTTTCAAACAATCTCTTAAGAAACGCGGAGTTGAAACATTGAAAGGAGTGGGGAAGCAAATGATAGGCGGAAGAGTGCAGAAAAAGAATAAACAAACAAACAAAAAATTAGTAAACATCAAACGTTTTACTAAAGCGAAATATAATGATGTGCTGTCATAACTTCTTCTCACTCGCCTGGTGTTGTCTAAAGCGCGAACATGGCCGGATATAACGCTCTTGGCCTCCAGGTGCCATTAGAACACTATACCGCGGCTGTTAGTGAAGCCTTTCCTAAAGTATTTTCCCCTCGATTGGTAGAATCAACAATTGCCAGCAGACAAACGGTGGATGTATTACCTGTGAATTCTGGGGTCAATAATAAGTTTACAGACACCTATCTGGAATTCATCATCAAGGGAGTGAATGGTCAACTGGTGGATTTATCATCTATAGCTTTGGAGTTGTCTATTGATCTAACCGAAGAAGATGGAACAACACCTTTAGGAGATGCTAAAAACATCTCGTTAGTGAATGGATTATCGCAAACTCTATTCAAATCCGCTATTGTGTATTTAAACGAAACAGTAGTTGAAACCAGCTCATTATTCTCATTCTGGTCATACATAAAGTTATTATCTACGATTTCTGGGTGTAAGGCTAACCGCTATGATAAACTGTCACAGTTTTTTAACCGTGTCGATCCTGGTAAAATTGAAGCTGGTTATTTCACTAACGCCTCGGCTGGGGAGAAGCAACGGATGACTGATATGAAAACGAGTGGCGTGAATACTTGTTTTAAACTAATGTTGGATGTCACATCAGTTAGTGAATATGTTTTAGATAATGTGGACATCAGGGTGCGGCTCGAACTTCAACCTGATAAATGGCTTATACTCAGCGATAATGAACACGCTAATTTTAAATACAATATCAAGTCTACACGACTATGGGTGGATCGGGTATTGCCATACCCTGAAGGATTAGTAGCCGTTAATAAAGCCATGGTGCAGAACAACTCTCCTATTACATATACTTTTAATAAAACTTTATACAAAACGTATATATTGGGCACAGGTCAGCGCTCGATAACGATGGACCAACCGTGGGGGACTGTTATACCTGAACATTTATATATGATCATCCTTGATATGGAGGCCGTGTCTGGTGCATATAATCGCAACCCGCTTTATTTGGAAAACTGTGAGCTTAGTAAAGTATTGATATCACAGAATAGCACTAATATTGTCAATATTGGGTGTGACTTCCCTCATAACTGCGCCAAGTTGTATTACACAGCATTACAAGCCTTAGGCTTCGATAAAGACAATATATTGTCTTATGATACATATGTGAATGGTGGAACCATACTGGCCTTTAATTTACAACCTGAGGATATAGATGACACCATCCCGATTGAAAAAAGTGGTAATCTGCGGATTGCTTTGGAATTTAAACGCGGTGTGGATAGAAATAAAGTCATTCTAGTTTACGGGTCTACAACAGGTGTGATCAGCATTAACGCAGATCGTCGCGTTATTTGTGATACGCGAGGATAAATATTAATATGAATTGTTTGGAAATAAATGAGGCTATCAGAAGCAATTTAGGTGATAAGGTAAACTACCTCGGATGTTTCCTAGCTGATGACGTAAGGAAAATAGTGACAAAAATACATAAAAAAAGACCTGTGGTGTTCATAATCAACACTCTGGAGTCTGGTTCACGTAATAAAATGGGACATTGGATAACATTCTATGTAAATAAGGAAGAAGGTAGAAGCGAGATAGTTATACTAGACAGTTACGCTAATCCTGCAATTGGATCTTATTCAAGATATTTCGAAGAGTTTATGTCCTACTTCCAAGACTATGTCCTATATATTATGAAGAAAAGGATTCAATCCCTGAATAGTTATTTCTGTGGGAATTACGCCGTTTATTTTGCCTATCATTTTTCCAGACTAGGCTTGGAGGACGCCCTGCTTCACTTTGATGAAGCATTTAAATATGGACAATTTCGCAAGAATGATGAAAAAGTGTTGAAATTCAATTATGCTCAGATGAAAATGCCTGTGTGTAAGCAAACTTTCTGCTTAAACGGCAATGATGCTGCGTGTGAAACGTTGTGTGACGAAGTTGGCTAGGATGATAGTGCGGTGAGTAATACTTTATGTTAGGATTGAATGATGAACATAATAATGTCTGTGTTTATTTTTACAACATTGACAACAAAAAACTTATAACCTTTTTTCCCTTTCTACAGATTGACAGGTAGACTAGCGTGCTGGGAAGGATCAATGGAGTGGATGAAGGACTCCCAATCTATCTGTCTACAGATTGGATGATTGGCTAGGATGACCAGCTTATTATTATTATTATTATCGTTGTAAATCGCTTAAGTGTTTAATAAAAGAAATAAATTTATATAATGTGTTTACTTTCCCCGTTTTATTGCATATAATCTCTGCTGAGGGGAGATATGACGCCACCTATGCTAGAAAAGAGAAACGTTTCCGGTCAAATGAGAAGTGATTGATTGATGGTTGACAGGTGATGGCCTGTTGGGGGTGAGCATCTCTCAGTCCTCTCTGTAGACATCGAAAAGCGCTTAAGGTTAATGGTTCACTTCCTGCTGCCACTCCCATCCTCCTACCCTCCGGTCTGTCTGTCTGTCTGTCTGTCTGTCTGTCTGTCTGTCTGTCTGTCTGTCTGTCTGTCTACCTCTTTCTTTCTCTCCTACCCTCCTGGCACTTCAACTCTCTCAAGTGCTACCTAAACGGAAGCTGACAAAACCACAAATGGCTCTCACGCCGAGGGGGAGGTCCCCTCACTCTCCCTCAGACTCCCTATCCTCTCCCTCCCTCACCCCTGTCCCTCCCCTACCCCAACAACATATGTTGGGTCATCTAGAACACTCATCTCTTACTCTAGACGCATAGCAATACATAGTCTTTAATCATAAACTATTATCTACACACAGGATTAAGTCTACGGAAAACAAACATACATATTCATTTACTCTTAACAACATATCCACATACCTCTTACTTTAGCTCATACCACATAGCCCTACATACTCCCCAAACAACATGACCCAATCTTCCCTGACCACATACCCAAACACCAGATGCTCACACATGATTAAGTCTACGGAAAACAAACATACATATTCATTTACTCTTAACAACATAACCACATACCACATAGTCCTACATACTCTCCTACCCCCCAAACAACATGACCACAATCTTCCCTGACCACATACCCAAACACCGGACGCTTACACGCGTCCGACACGCCCCAACTTCCGGGAAAACCCCTTACAACATTATGTGGCTACATACCTGAGCACCACATGGCCAGCTGGCTCTAATGAGCTCACCTGACCAGATGGCGCGCACGGTCGTAGTCCCCATTTACACTACTCACATTCAGTCCTCTGGCTTAAAAAAATTTAATTAGGCTAGAATTTTAGCCACCCAAAAGTTAACAGGGAAATGAAATCGTCTAAGACTTCCAACCCTTGCAACTCGAGTAAGGGATGTACGTCCTGTACAAACTGACGTACATTTTTTTTTTTTTATAGATATATACAAGAGTTGTTACATTCTTGTACAGCCACTAGTACGCGTAGCATTTCGGGCAGGTCCCTGGAATACGATCCCCGCTGCGAAGAATCGTTTTTACAACCAAGTACCCAATTTACTGTTGAGTTAAACAGAGGCTACAGTTAAGGATTTGCTCCCAGTAAATCCTCCCCAGCCAGGATACGAACCCATGACAAAGTGCTCGCGGAACGCCAGGCGTGTGTCTTACCACTACACCACGGAAACTGTCAGAAATGTGTGGTTAATAACTACTAACATAAAATTAATTAATAATAATTCTCAGGGGGAGTATCGGTGTTCAAAGTAATGGATATCGACCCGTGTTCAGCCCCCGAGGAATTATGTTGGAAAAACCGACACCATTTACTAACATTTAGTTCAATAGGCAGATAATAGCTGCTGTTTAATACTAATAAATCCTTTCATAGAAGAAGCAGTGGAATTTTCCTCCTATATAAAATGAGATTGCCTCCCATGGAAAATGGGGTTATCATTGCCACGTCGCAATTTAATTCACAAGCTAATTCTGTTGGAAATTATTCTTAATACAGCAGTCTTTGGACTGTAAACATCTTAAAAACATTAATTTGCATCAACTTAATTATTAGTACCAAAAATAGAGTAAATGTAGGCCCTCTATCCACTTTGATAAAACGCATCTGTAGAACAAGGGATGCGAGTGGAAGGGGGGTCTCAGTCGCCATTAATTTTTAACACAACAAGTCTTGCTGGAGCAGAACAGCTCTATAGTATAGCCCTTGGACCGGGGTTACGGGACTAATAGTGCTCCCGTTATCAACTCCAACTTCGTCTACAATAAGGGTAGTATCCCTCCCTATATTATCTAGCTTATTAGAGGCCTTTAATATTTAGATTTAGGATATATTCTGATCAGGACACGTAGCAAGCTACCCAACAGGGTAAATATTATTTAACTCTTATTCACTCAATATACCTATTTTTCCGCTGGTATAGCTGTCATATTAGAATTCCTGCTATTATTTGTGAGTGTCCTTTGACAGGTGTTGCAGAAGAGGAAGAAGAATTAACTAGTTACCTAACATCAGTACCTGAGTTGAGGCCAGTCTCAATATAAATCTCACAAGAGGAGTTATCGACTGTCGTGTTCACCCTTGCTCATAACTGGTTGACTAGGTCCACTGTCATACAGATAAAGATAAGCTGTAGTTACATTAAGTTACCTATATAGTCTAATACTGTAGTGAATGTCTTCAAATCAATCATTATTATTTAAAGATTATAAATGTAAAAAAGTTAATAAACTCCCCCAGTAATGTGTAAGGAAGCGATTTGTTAGACATTTTAATAAATACAGCCCACGTTATCCATCATAGTTTGCTCTCAAAATAAATATAAAATTAACGTAAAAAATCAAATCTATATATATATTCAAATTATTAAATAAATATAAATCTCACAGGTCAATTCCCCATAATAGCTACCACCTATGGCTCCTTTTTTTGTATTTGGATGATTTTAAAGATTAATAAATAAGATTTCAGTGAAACCATCAGAGAAGATGATAGCTGTTGACAGCTGAATGCTCTCTTTACTAAAATGAAAATAGTTAAAAAAAAGTTATAATAAGTTTTTATTCTCTGTCAACTAATATTTGAACCCATGATTTAAACCACTATTCTACAGTGCATCTTGTTAAGGTTTAACACTTTTGAGAAATTTTGGGCTTCTCAGTAATTTATAATAAACACTCTAAATTATTATATATAAGAATGGTGCGTTTGCCAAACAATTAAATACAGTAGTGTACGCTTTAAAGATTCCAAAGAGATTGAGTTGGAAGAACGTCTACAGAAAACGATGAAACTTTCGCAAGTCTATGGGTACACTACTGCAAACAGGTTGGTTTAAGGTTCCCGACATGTCACACGATATTTATGGGGTTCACTACCACCCAAAAGAATAAATATGGAGTCTACCACTACTTGTTGGATGGGTATGGGGGGGGCCACTACCACCTGTTAGATTTGTATGGGGGTCCATAACACCTGTTGGATGGATAAGAGGTCCCCTACAGTTCACAGATAGGTATGGGGGCTCACTATCCCCACTGGGTGAGGATGGGGCTCACAACCACCACTGGATGGACATAGGGTCCACTACTGCTCACAGGATGGGTATGGGATCCACTACCGCCCAGAGGATTGGTTTATGATCCTCTTCTTCTCACAGGATAGGTATGGAGTCTACGACCACCCACATGGAGGGCATGGGGGTCATTATCATCCACAGGGTGGGTAAAGGGTGCCCTACCTCTTGTAGGATGGGTATTGGGCTTACAACCACCCATAGGATGGGCTTGGGGTCCACTACCGTTAGGATTAAGGTATTTTGTAGAATTAGTACTACATAGGTATGGTATAATTTTGCAGGAAGAGAAACGAACGTGCTGTTGTTGATTTAGGAGCGACGACGAACGTGGGATCGTATAAGCCCTTTCGTACCCGTGAAAAATAAAACGCGAAGCCGGAAATCGGAAAGGTGAAACGCCAAGAAACTGTAAACTAATCAAAATCAAAATCAAATCAAAATGTTTATTTAGGTAAGGTACATACATAAAAGTGATTGTACAGAGTGATGGAGTTATAGATAGGGCTAGTACATACAATGCCTAAAGCCACTATTACGCAAAGCGTTTCGGGCATGAAAAACTTAAATGACTAAGGCTTAAGACTAATGAGCATAAGGAATAAAATGAGTTGGAAAAAAAAAACAGTTAAGAAGGGGGGAACATGGCTGAAAAAGCAGCACAAATGCAATTCGGTCGACAAAACAGCGTCATTTAAAACAAAAACAGACATTGGTTGACAATAGAGGGGTAAGGCAGGTTACAGGGAATTATTAGGTATTGCTTCGTTTTTCTCTTAAACTGGTTGAGAGAGGTACAGTCTTTAACATGGTTGGGAAGGTCATTCCACATTCTGGGTCCCTTGATTTGTAAAGCATTTCTAGTTTGATTAAGTCGTACTCTAGGAATATCAAAACTGTATTTATTTCTGGTGTGGTGCTTATGGGTTCTGTTACAACCTTCTATGAAGCTTTTGAGGTCAGGATTGGCATTACAGTTCAGCGTTTTATATATGTATAATACACATGAGAGAATGTGCAGTGACTTAATATCTAACATATTCAGAGATTTGAGTAGGGGTACCGAATGATGTCTGGGGCCAGAGTTGGATATTGTCCTAATAGCAGCTTTGTGTTGAGTGATTAGAGGACGTAAATGATTTTGGGTAGTAGAACCCCAAGCACAAATACCATAGTTGAGATATGGATAGATGAGGGAGTAATAGAGAGTCACCAGGGCAGGGCGGGGTACATAATATCTGATCTTAGAAAGAATGCCAACAGTTTTTGAAACTTTTTTAGATATATTTAGAATGTGTCCCCGGAAATTCAGCTTGTGGTCAATGAGAATGCCAAGGAATTTGCCATCTAATTTGTTACAAATTTGGGTATTGTTATTTTGAGATTTATATGATTAGAGGATTTATTGCCAAACAGAATATAAAAGTTTTGTCAATGTTAAGGGTGAGTTTGTTAGCAGTTAGCCAAAGATGGACTTTCTCTAGCTCAGTATTCACTGTGGCATTTAGAGCAAGGGGGTCAGGACTGGAGTAAATGAAGGTTGTGTCGTCAGCAAACAGAATTGGTTTGAGGTGTTGGGAGGCATTAGGAAGGTCATTAATGTAGATGAGAAAGAGGAGAGGGCCAAGTATGCTGCCCTGAGGAACACCAATGTTGATGGGTAGGGTGGGAGAAATTGAATTATTCACAGAAACATACTGGAGCCTGTCAGTAAGGTAGGATTTGAGGTATTGCAGGGAGTGTCCTCTGACTCCATAATGATGTAATTTAAGAAGAAGGTTTTGGTGGTTGACAGTGTCAAAAGCCTTTCGCAGGTCCACAAATAACCCAACAGGAACTCATTTTTATCAAGAGCTGTATGAATCAAGTTAATCATACTAATAAGTGCATCATTAGTGTTTTTGGGTCTGAAGCCATATTGGCAAGAGCTAAGTATATTGTGTTTGGCTAGATAAGAGTAAAGCTGCTTGTAGATTAATTTCTCAAATATTTTGACAGGTTAGGCAGGATTGATATAGGTCTGTAGTTGTTAACATCTGTGAGATCACCACATTTGTGTACCGGGGTTACTCTCGCTTTTTTTAGAATATCTGGAAAGGTTTGGAGTTCAAGTGACTTGTAGAGCAATTGAAGAGCAAGCAATTGCAGGGGCTAAAGTTCTGGAGGCTTTTTGTAAATTAAAGTTGGTATTTCCTCAAGGGCACTAGACTTGGTTTTAAGGGAAAGGATTATCTCATTGACGTCAGTGGAATTAATAGGCTTTAAGTACAGAGACTGTGGATAGTTACCTGTAAGATAGTCGTTAACATCAGTACTGGAGGATGGAATATCGTTCGCAAGGGATGAACCAATAGAAGAGAAGAACCTATTGAACTCAATAGCAGAATCAGAGGCTGAAAGCTGACCATCGTTATTGGACAGGAGTGTATGTTTGTTATTTAGAATCTTCTTTGATCCCAATATTGTGAAATTGTGCTCCAAGTTTTTTTAATGTTTCTCCTTATTGGGTAAATTTATCCTCGAAGTATTTAGTTTTAGCTCGTCTAATTATCTTAGATAGCAATAACGAGTAATTCTTTGAGAATTCTTTGGAGACATACCTAATCTATACTTCTTCTCAAGGTCATGTTTTTTATTAATGGATTTAAGTATTCCCTTTGTTAGCCAGGGATTGTTAGCCTTTGGTGTGACTTGTTTGTAAGCATAGGACAGTGGGTGTTATAAAGGCTAAGAGTTTTTGAAGAAAAGATTGCACTGCTAGTTGATGTCCCCTATGTTACCTAACTCGGACTCCCAATGACATTATCAGCAGCAGTTATAAAATTGGCTAATGCAGTTTCATTGTGCAGCCTAAAACTTAGCTTCCTTGATTCTAGAGGTGGTTTGCTAATGTTAGTTAAGAGAAATGTGGGTAATGGTCTGTAGTGCTATCGGTGATTATAACTGAAGTAAGTGGAGAGGGTAAGTT
>WNGS01141845.1:0-12160 GCA_020271785.1 Procambarus virginalis
TTACAATTAACAATTGTATTTATCCTCATGTTATCAATCAAAGAATGTACTTGGAGTTTCTTTAAACATAATGCCCCACGATTATACTTTTTAAGGAAACAGCTATCCCATAGGGATGTGCTCCGAACCATAATGAATCTGACGCCAAGATCAGTTGGGTAACCCAAGTAGTATCACGTTTCCACAAAGGCTTCGCCATGTTGGAATAGAAGAACGCAAAAAAAAAAAACCAGCGTTGAATGTAATGAAACGCCATTTTCTGGGTGAGTCCCGGAGGCTCCCCGGAGCTATCCCAGGCTGATATGCTAATGTCAGACTTTGGCATCAGTCATGTGTATGGAGTTCTTAGGCCTACCGGGAACCACGGCCAGAACCGGGCCCCCTCAGAGAGGCAAGGGGAGCAATGGCCTATAGAAGCCCCCGTGTGGTTGGAAGCATTCTATGTCTGCCATCGACCGGGACAGGCACCCAGAAAGGTAAGCGCCCCAAAACAAACCCCTATTCTGGTTAAAATTGCTACCAAAAGCCGAACTAGTGGATAGAACTCCCAAAAGAAAAACGAGCAAACTAGTGTGACGTCACACGCTGCCGCGCCGCTGTCTGCGCAGCTCCCCCCTCCCCGGGAGGGGGAAGGGGGAGCCCCAGACCCTCCGCGCCGGCTACCCACACCTCAGTTCTTGAGGCTGGATGTCAAAAACGCGAAAAAAACCGCCGACCGGAGGGAGGGAGGGATGCCGGGGAGCCTCCGGGACTCACCCAGAAAATGGCGTTTCATTACATTCAACGCTGGTTTTCTGGGGGGAGCCCCGTCGGCTCCCCGGAGCTAACTACCCACAGACGGAAAAAAGAGGGACTTACCCGGGAGGCGGTCGTCGCTCACTCCTCAACTCGAAGCCGAGACAACTGGCTGCAACCGCCGACCCAAAGCAACACAGGCCCGCCGGGGCCCAGGGACATTGACAAGGTAACGAGCAGCCAGGACCCTGTTCGACCGCCAAAAACCCCGCGCCCGAATATCAGACCAAGACATATTCCCAAAGACGGCAGCAAGCGCCGCGAACTTCCGAACGTCATGGGCACGGGGATAGACCGCAGGCTGGCTGGACTTAATAACCCTGCGGACGACCTGAGAGACCCGCACCCGCGAACAGGGAAGAAGGGAAACCGGATCAACCCAGAGCGCGTCCCCGGACACAGAAGCCGTGGCGCGCAAATAACGGCGAAGCGCCGCAACCGGACACAAAACATGATGCACCCCCGGCCTGACCAACCAAGCATCAACCACCCACGGACCCCTCCGGAACGCAGCAGTCTCATTCTTTGCCAGAAAAGAAGGAGACGGCTGCAAGCGAACAAAACTATCACCACGACCAAAAGAGCAGAAGCCCCTGCGCCGGAGGAGAGCATGAAGCTCCCCGACCCGACCCCCAGAGGCCAAAGCCAACAAGAAAAGAGCCTTGGAAAAACAATCCCGGACCGAAGGGGCCACAACGAAACGAGGAGACGAAAGGAAAGCGAGCACCCTGTCCAAAGACCAGGACGGCTCAGGCGGCGCATGAGCAGGCCGGAGGTGAAACAAAGCACGAGACAGCTTGCGAAACGGCGCAGACGTGACATCGATACCGAAAGCAAGCTGAAGCGGCTCCGCCAGCGCCGCACGATAGGAGGCGACAGTGTTAGGCATAAGATGACGGTCCTGAAACAACCACGAGAGGAAGGACAAGACCACCCGAACAGACAAGGAATGAACACGACGAAGACGCAAAAAGAAAGAGAAGGACCGCCAGGAAACTTCATACTGCCGCCGAGAGAAGCCCGCAGGTGAGACACCAACAAGGAGGCCACCTGATCACCATAGAGATGATGATAAACTCGAGTCAAAAATACCATACGCGAAGACTCGAGGAGAAGATCGAACCAGCCACGTGACGCACCGGCCCGATCTGCTGAAAGAGGCGGAGCCGCGGAAAAACCCTCGGGTTCGGACACCGAGCAACTAGCACCGGAAACCAAGGCTGGGCCGGCCACCAAGGGGCCAGAAGGACAACTCTCCCCTGGTAAGTCTCTAAGCGAGTCAGGACCTGGAGCAACAGCTGAACCGGGGGAAAGAGGTACAGGAACCTCCACCTCGACCAGTCGAGCCGCAAGGCGTCGACCCCGACGGCCTCGCGATCGGGGAAGGGCGCCGCATACACGGGAAGACGCCGCGACCACGCCGACGCGAAGAGGTCCACCTCGGGACGCCCGAACGTCTGGCAAAGCCAGCGGAAGGACTCGTCGTCGACCGTCCACTCCGTGGAGAGGGGAACGAAGCGAGACAGGGCGTCCGCCAAGACGTTGGACACGCCCCGTACGTGAACAGCCAGGAGAGCCAAACCCCGAGAACTCAGCAGACGAGTCACCCGAAGCGACCAACCCCAAAGAGACAAGGACCGCATCGAACCCCCGCGGTTCAGGCAATGAACCACCGGAGAGCAGTCCGAATGGAGCCGGATCGTTGATCCGCGGGCCACCCGAATCCTCCGAAGAGCAAACCACACCGCCGCGAACTCCCGCACCGTGCTGTGAGCTCGACGGAAGGACGGACCCCAACGCCCCTGGCCGGCCTGGTGAGCACTGGTCACAAAACCCCAGCCTAGAGACGACGCATCCGTGTACACATCGAGCGAGGGCTCGGGTAGGCGCCATGGCACCGAACCCCGAAAAACCCGAAGAGGAAGCCGGTGACGCAGCAACCGACGCAAGGCCCCGGGGGTCGAACCTTGCGATCGCGAGAGAGGCGGAAGGGGTGACCCCGAAGGAACCAGAACAGCCGACGAAGCCAAACCCGACCCGGCGGGTAGACCAGCATCGCGAAGTTCAGGCTCCCGCACAGCCCCTCGAGCAACCGCCGGGTGACCCGAGGGCCCACCAGAAACAGACGAAGGCGGGACCGCAGCCGCTGGAGAGACTCCGGAGGGAGAGACAAGGAGGAGGTGCGAGAGTCCCAAACGAGGCCCAGCCAAGTCCGAACCTGAGAGGGAACCAGATGGGACTTCCTCCAGTTCACCAAGAACCCGAACCCGGCGAGCTGGGAAAGAACCAAATCCCTGGCTAGCAAGCAAGCGGACCGGCTGGGAGCCCAAACCAGCCAGTCGTCGAGGTAGGCCAACACCCGAACTCCTAGGAGACGCAACCGAGCCACGACTACCCGTGTAAGGCGCGTGAACACGCGAGGTGCCAGGTTCAACCCGAACGGGAGACAACGAAAGCGGTAACTCTGACGCCCCACACAAAACCGAGCCAGTCCCTGAACCGCGGATGAATCGGGACATGCCAATAAGCGTCCCGGAGGTCCAGGGACACCATCCAAGCGCCCGGCTCCAAAAGGAGCCGAACCTGAGACAGCGTAGTCATCCGGAAGGAGGGGCAATGAACCCAGGGGTTCAGACGGGACAAGTCCAGAATGAACCTCAGGTCCGCGCAGTCCCGTTTCGGAACCGGAAACAGACGGGAAACCCATCTGAGGGACGACGTCGTTTCGACGACGCCCAAACGTACCCACTCCAAGACGACGCGACGGAGCGCAGGGGAAGAAACTTGCCCTGCCAGCCCCGACCCCCCCAAAGGGGGAGGGGCCACCCAACGCCACCGCAGACCGCAAGACACGACCTGAAAGGCCCACGAATCGTGGGACCAGGCGCGGGCGAACAGCGCAAGCCGCCCCCCCATCGCCCCGTCAACGGGGCAAACCGCGAAAGGGCCGGCGACCCTTACGAGACCCAGAACCCCGCACAGAGCGAACACCGCGCCGACCAGACGAGGGCGGGTCCGCAGCAGGAGCCGAACCCGAACCTGACACCAGAGGCCTACCACGACGAGAGGAACCCCGAGCTCTGGCACGACCCTTCCGGGAAGACCCACCCCGGGACCCCCGGAAGACCAACAAGTCCGACATCGGACGACAAGCCGCCGACGCAGCCTGAATAAACTGCGCCACGGCCGACTCCGCAAAAAGAAGAGGACAAAAGGGGGAAGAACGCCTAAGAGCCAGAGCCCAAGCAGATTCCACGGAGGAACCCAGCACCGCCTGCCGACACGCGAGACGGGAAGCATAAAACAGGGAAACCGCATCCCGCAAAATCGGCGTGAACAGCTTCAACAAGGCAGCGAACGAGCGCGCAGCCGAGGACAAGGCGCCGGACCCTGGGACGGACCCAAGCGTCCTCACATCCTCCACGAGCCAATCCGAGGACAGCTCCAGGATGGAAAAGAACCGCAAGGCCGAAGCCAAAAGGCCCCGGGCGCGCAAGTCCTCCGCAACAAGCGCCGCCGAAAGGACGGGAACCTGCACATGGAGCTGAATAACGCCCACATCGCGGGGGAGGGCAGGGGCAAACAAGCACTCATTCAGGTACTCAAGCTCGCCCCCCAGGAAAACCTGAATCACCGTGGAAGCTTCCCGCCACTCCAACGTGCGGGAACGACAGAAGGAATGCCAGGAATCCAAAACAAGCAAGGGGCAGGCTGCTAGCCAGGAAGACTCCGGAACCTCGTAACGGAGCCAGAAAGGGAACGAAGTCCCAAACCTGAACTCAGATGGATCCAGTTCCGAGGCATAATCCGGGTCCCGCAGGAGGTAAGCTGCAAAGGCCGCTCGCACCTCACCAGGTTGGATGCGATAAGCCGAAAACCTCCGGAAAGACGGAACCGACGAACCCGGGGGAACACGGAACCGAACCCGGGGAGGGGCCGACACCAAATCCAACTCGTACGCAGAGGGGGGAAAAGAGAACCCCACTCCTTGTAACAATAAGCCCCGCTCAGAGGGAAGAAAAACCCAGGCGGGGTCCAGCGGAGCCCAAGGCCCCAAGTCAGCCCCTCCCCAGCCTCGAGGTCCAACACCACAGGACCCGAGGCCGAGTCCTCTCCCCAAGCCCCGACCCCACAAGACAAGGACGGAGCAGCCGGAACAGCTGAAGGAAGGGGGGCCCACTGGTCAGACCCCGAAGCTTCGGCCGGGAGACAAGACTCGAATGCCTCTGCCGCTCCCCCGGAAGGGGCACCCCCCGAAGCTGCCCGAGTCTCAAGATCAAGTAACCCCTGCTCCGACCCCGAAACCCTCAGACGTTTCGGGGCTGGAAGCAAGGGGGGGGGGACCAGAACGAGCAGTAGGGGAAGGACGAGGAGGCGCGGACTGAACCAGGATCGAAGCGACCCCCACCCCCAAGTCCGGGTCACGAAAAGCAAAGCGGGGCAGCCCCGGGGCATCCGGGTGAGCAACCAACCTAGCGCGTTGCAACAGACGAAACCTAGACTGCAACGCACGCGCCGCCTGTACCCGAAGAGAATCATCAGAGGATTGGGTAAATTGAGTCACAAGCAAGCAGCAACACTCACAGGACTCAGGGTCGAAAGTATCACCGACCCAACAGGCAGCATGGCAGAGGCAAAAACAATGAGGGTCACCCTGAGACAAAGGGACCGAGCAACCCTCAAACTCGCACACAGCGAGTGGGGACTCCGGGGTCACATCCATCGGACCCACGCGCCCCCTAGGGGATTCCCAGGGTCCTGAGCGTTTACTTTAAGAGGACTCGCGCTCAGGTAGTCCCAGGCAGGGAGCTGCTAACCGGCGCCCAAAACTACCAATCGAACTTCTATAGCTGTACCCCAGGGACGTGTACACTCACGGGGACCTAGCAGGGGGCGCCATCGAGTATAACCGTGAAAGGGTTAGAACTAAGGAATGAATATGACAGAACCCCCCACCAGGCAAAAACAAAAAGAAAAACAAAACCCCGCAAGAGGACAGCGAACCCCAGGGAACAGAGCCGGCCGCTATGTCGGGAATACAAGCTGTGCAGCACCCTGCGCCCCTACCAGTGCAAACTGCCTCTTACCTGCCAGTAACAAGGGAGAACAGAACACCCAAGAGCCCAACAGGCGGCCGAAAAACCGAAAAAGGTAAAACGGACCAGCAGAGGCAGATCCCAAGGAGCCTGTGGAAGGTGGGCCCCAAGGGTAGTACTTACAGGGCACCTAGGGAAGGAAACCCTAGGCGCATGCAGCCCGAGTACCAAAAATTACTCCTGGCTCTCGCACCCAGAAAACAAACACCACACGCAAGCACAGTGTTGTAGCGAACACCGGAGCCAGAGCACACGACCTTCGCCTATAGCATCAGCCTCAAGAACTGAGGTGTGGGTAGCCGGCGCGGAGGGTCTGGGGCTCCCCCTTCCCCCTCCCGGGGAGGGGGGAGCTGCGCAGACAGCGGCGCGGCAGCGTGTGACGTCACACTAGTTTGCTCGTTTTTCTTTGGGGAGTTCTATCCACTAGTTCGGCTTTTGGTAGCAATTTTAACCAGAATAGGGGTTTGTTTTGGGGCGCTTACCTTTCTGGGTGCCTGTCCCGGTCGATGGCAGACATAGAATGCTTCCAACCACACGGGGGCTTCTATAGGCCATTGCTCCCCTTGCCTCTCTGAGGGGGCCCGGTTCTGGCCGTGGTTCCCGGTAGGCCTAAGAACTCCATACACATGACTGATGCCAAAGTCTGACATTAGCATATCAGCCTGGGATAGCTCCGGGGAGCCGACGGGGCTCCCCCCAGAAATGACAATGAACCAATCATATTTACCACAGGGAACATAAATACGTATATATAAATACAGTACTACAGAATATGTACCTTCAGGTGGCATGCTGAAGAACTCTTTAACTGAAATATTGATGCCATGCTTCTGTAATTGACAGTATGATTCTGTAATGTGAAGTGCTGCACTGAAGCCACTCGTACCCCGGTCCTGCACACATTTTTCTTATTAACTTTCAAAGCCAAGGCAAAGTTTATAATTATTATTGTTATTCTTATGTTAACATATTATTGACGGCCAATGACGACTGAAACAGAATTACTGGTGAATATAATACTTACCCTCAAACACTCTAATGTGACTGAGAAAGAAATCTCTTATCTCCTATCACAAAATACCTCGAGCCATAATAGTGTGTCAAAATAACCTATAAAACAAGCGTTGAATGAATGTAATGAAACACCATTTTCTGGCCGAGTCCCAGAAGCTTCCCGAGCTATACAAGCTGATATGTATATATTAGACCATGGCATCAGTCAATTCGATGGAGTTCTAGCCTACCGGAGACCACGAGCCAGAAACTGGCCCCCCNAGCACTAATTTGTACACTGCAACCTAATGTGTATACTTGTTCAGTTTGATAGCATCAATTTTCGTGTTATGTTTTTCATTTGGTATCAAATTGTTCACAATAAAAAGGCGCGTCTTTTAAAACTAGTCCCATAATAATAGAGCAATAACTGCAATTTTAACAAATATTTTCATTCTGGAAGCTCATCATCACAAAATTATTTATATCTTTCCAGTGTTCTGACATAAATTCTTGTGTTACATCTTTCAATTTGGTATCAAATTGTTTGCGACGTAAAGGCGCGCATTTTAACCCTTCAATTGCGCATCGCATCATATGATGCTTTGCCAGACTTGCAGTAAATTGCACATCGCATCATATGATGCGCGGGCATACAGCGCATGATTTGAATATTTGAATAATAACGATTTGAATTTGCACGGGGCTATAGTAAACAGCCGCCATTTTGGAAAAAAATGCAGCTCACGCTACCATCGCGTGGGAGGCCTCAGTTACCCAGCAGCCACCATGTCGAGCGCACGGCCGAACGCTGACACGCCAACGCAATCACTCACCCAAGAGCAAATAACTAGTGAATTATTTTCCGATGGTGAGGAAAGTGACTTTGATGACTCTGATATTGATAAAGACTACACACAATTGACCGATGTTGATAGCACGGACAGCGAGTATGAGATACCGCCGCCTCCCATGGCGAGGCCTATACGCTCACCCATGCCGCCTCGGCCAGCGTCTACCCCAATTCTCCCTCGGCCACACAGTTCCTGTGATTATTTAGAGTCTGAGGATATTTTCGGTGACGAGTCAGAGGAAGGTGACTCTTTTTCTGGTATTTAGCGTAGTAGAATCAGAACATAATGTTACCGAGCCTGGTGCCAGTAGCAGTGGTGTTACTGGGCAAGATTTTGTCGCGTCAGCAGCGTCTCGCCCAGCCAAGCGCCACCGCATGGAACAACATGAGGCACCAAGAGCTTCATGTTCACGTGCCTCTACCTCACGTGCAGGTAGCAGCTGTACTGTGCGTAGACAAGCTTCAGCTCCTGGTCCACAGGGTGCATCGCTTCCTCGCCGTAGTGCCCCTGCTGCGTTCCCTTTTGCGTCCCCTGCGTCTCGCAGGACACCAGGTGTACTAGTGTGGAGTGATGGTGCTGGTTTTATTCCCTGAATTCCTGCCTTTGACGATAAAGACGTTGGGATTACAGATCTTTTCCCTGATAATGGTGATGATATGAGTGAATGTGATTTTTTTACCGCATTCTATGATGAGCCGCTCATGGAATATATTGTACACCAAACGAACCTTCATGCAGCTCATCTCGTTAGAAAAGACATAACAGAATTTTCACGCTTGCAACATTGGAAAAACACCAATATAGGTGAAATGTATGTGTTTCTTGCAATATGTATGTTGATGAAACACTGTGTCAAACACGCTCTCACAGATTATTGGAGCAAAGATCTGACTATTCCAACACCTTTCTTCAGGAAATATATGTCCAGAGACAGATTTCAGATACTCCTCAGGTGGGTGCATTTTGCAACTAATGAGGACCGGACTGAGGAAGATAGATTTTGGTGAGTGAGGCACTATATGAATGAGGTGATTGGAAAATTCAGAGATTTTTACGTACCAGCACAGAAGCTGGTGATTGACGAATCCCTTATACTATTCAAAGGACGTGTTTCATTCAAACAGTATATTCCCTCAAAACGAAACAGATTTGGATTGAAATTCTTTGTACTGTGTGACTGTGAAACAGGATACGTGTTACACATGATTTGTATTCAGCTAGCAATGTAGACATTCCCGGTAACGACGAACATGGATTCACTGGTAGTGTGGTGAAGTCACTGATGGCACCATGGATGAACAAGGGCCACATCCTATACACAGATAATTACTATACAAGTCCATTGCTAGCTAAGTTCTTGATTGAAAATAGAACTGGGTTGGTTGGCACAGTAAAGCCACGAAGAAGGGAAATGCCAGTGTTTGGCGGTGGACTTGCAGTTGGTGAGTGCCAGGTACAAAAATGTGATGAAATTCTCTCAGTACGGTGGAAAGACAAGAGAGAAGTGAACCTGCTGACAACCGTTCATGATGGTACAATGTTGAACAGTGGCAAGGTGCACCGTGTAACGAGAGAACCAGTATATAAGCCAGATTGTGTTCTTGACTACAATATCAACATGCGTTTGATTGATAAGGCTGACATGATGATTGGCACTATCGAGTGTGTGCGGAAAACATTGAGGTGGACGAAAAAAGTGTTTTTCCATCTTGTTGACATGAGCATGTTGAACTGCTATAATTTGTACCTGGTGAAAACTGGACGTAAACCTGTTTTCCGTTCATTTGCTTTTACACTTGCAACACAGTTATTAGCAAAGTTTGGTCAAGAAGTCCCTGCCATACGAAGACCAATCATGAACCCAGTGTTGCAGCATGATGCAACACCCAGGCTCGCTCACATGGATGCCTTTCAGCAACACAGACTAAAGAATTTGCCAGCAGGTGGAAAGCGTGCAATAGGCCAGCGTGCATGCGTAGTATGTAAAACAACAAAACGAAGAGAGCAAAAATGTAAAATGGTGCAAACATGGTGTGAAGGGTGTGAAGTTGCATTGTGTGCTGTCGACTGCTTCAACGACTACCACTCACTCCAAGATTTCTAAATGTGCAATAATTGTGCAAAAACCTGTACATTGTGCGCGCTAGTGTGTACAGTACATATAAAATAATGAACATTGTGATTACTGTACATAATATAATGCCGTAATGGAAAACGTTTGTGTGCGCATGTGTATACTCGATGTGTGCAACATATATTGACAATAACTGTCAAGTGACATTATGTGCAACATAATTAGTGACTAATATTGCAAAGAATACACGCCTAGACACTGTAAATAATGACGCGAAAATAAATTCAAATGGCAAATGTGGCTACTTGAAGAGCGCGCGCGACGCCTCCGGGACGCACAGTGCATGAGCGAACATGCAAACTGTGACGTCATCATCCATCTTCTTGGCTCAATTACATCGCCGGTAAGTACAATTGAACTTTTTTGTTCCCATGATCAGGGAACACGACTTAACAGGTTAGGAAGAATTTTTTTTTTTTTTTTTGCGCCTGTGGGTGTCAATCAGTATATAGCCATGCACCATTTAAGGGTTAAAACTAGTCCCAACATAATAGCACAATAAATAGATTTTTAACAAATATTTTAAAATTTTGACCAAAAACCTATTTATAATCATATAAGTGTTCGGACATCAAGTTTCATGTTACATCTTTCATTTTGGTATCAAATTGTGTGCATTCTAAAGGCGCTTATTTTGATACTATTCCTAGGTCGATTGGATAAAAAATGAATTTTATACAAATATTTTTTGTAGTGGACGCAAGTCCGGTCCAAAGTTAGGATTCAAGAGAAAAATAATGGACGCGAGTCCGGTCCAGAGTTACAGATAGTGTTAAGACACTCTACCGGCCCTAGGATTAACAAATCCAGAAAATGACCTAACACAAGTGTCGGATACGAATAATACCAACATTGATGTGGACAATTTGGAGAGCATGATCAGAATATGGCTTTCGCCAGCCCTGCCACACCACCCTAGGTCAACATCACTGGGTTTACAATCACTACTTGTGTCTTCTGACTATCCTGTACCACATTCTAATATAGGTGGTGACTCGTTTTCTGGGTTCAGTAACATAGATTCAGATACAAGTAGCACTGATGAACCAAGTGTTAGCGGATATAGTGGTTGTGTTACTGGGTGAGGATTTGCTGCCTCACCAACACACCTAGCTAAGTGCCAGCATGTCATGAGGCTTGAGGACAAAGATGACAGTGTGCCCTCCCCTTTAAGTGCTCATGGAAGGCCTATATTACATATAACAGCCTCATCTCCCAATGCACTCTTAAGTTTGCAAAAGAAAACTTTCTAATTGTTTTTTTACATCTTCGTTTCCTTAGCTTGAGTTTGTGTCCTCTTGTTCTTGAAGCTGCTGGTTTCAGGAATTCCTCTTTGCCAATTTGGTCGATCCTGTCAATATTTTATAAGTGATTATTATATCACCTTTTTATTCTATCTTCTAGCATTGGCATGTTTAATGCCTCTAGTCTAGTTTTCCCCCCTAGCTCTTGTTTTTCATTTCAGAAAGCCACTTTGTAGCATGCTGTTGCATCTTTTCCAATTTATTTACATGCTTCTTGAGATGCGGGCACCATACAACTGCTGCATATTCAAATTTTGATTTCACAAAAGTTATAAACAGTTTCTTTAGTATTGCACCATACATGTAATTAAAAACAAGTCTGAAGTTGGAAAGTAATGTATATGCTCATCTCACAATGTTCTTTACATGCTCCTCTGGTGACAGTTTACTATAAAAAAACACCCCTAGATTTTGTTCTTTATTAGAGCTCTTTAATTTCTTTCAACGTAATTTGTAAGTTGTGTGTGGTCTATTTTCTCCGATTCCACATTCCATAATATGGCATTTATTCACACTGAAGTTCAATTTGCCACTTGATGCTCCAAGCACTCATTTTATCTCTTTCACTTTGAAGGGCATTACAATCATCTGCGTCTCCTATCTTCCTCAGTATCTTAGCATCATCCGCAAACATATTCATATGATTCTGTATTTCTTCTGATAGATTGTTTATGTAGACGATGAGCATTAATGGTGCAAGGAATGAACCCTGTGGTACTCCGCTAGTAACACTCCTCCAGTCAGATACATTGTCTCTGATTACAGCCTTCATCTGTCTGTCAGTTAGAATTTTTTTATCCATATCAGACGTCTCCCTGTCACCCTCCAGAATGTTCCAGTTTCCAGAACGGCCTCTTGTGTGGGACTCTGTCAAAATCCTTTTTTAGGTCCAGATAGACACAGTCAACCCAACCATCTCTCTCTGGTAGTACAGTATCTCTGTGGCTCAATCATAAAAACCAAGATGATTCATTACACAGGATC
>WNGS01141847.1:0-11113 GCA_020271785.1 Procambarus virginalis
GACACAAGGACGAATGTGGACACATGGACGAGTGTGGACACAAGGACGAATGTAAACACAAGGAGGGTTGTGGACACTTAGATGGGTGTGGACACTCGAACGAATGTGGACATTAGGACGAGTGTGGACACAAGGGACGAGTGTGAATACTAGGACGAGCGTGGACAATAGTACGAGTGAGGACACTTGGACGGGTGTGGACACTAGGACTGGTGTGGATACTAAGACGAGTGTGGACACTAGGACGAATGTGGACACTGGGACAAATGTGGACACTAGGACGAGTGTGGACACCAGGACGAGTGTGAACACTAGGACGAGTGTGGACACTTGGACGGCTGTGAACACTAGGACGAGTTTGTACACTTGGACGAGTGTGGACACAAGGACGAGTGTGGACACATGGACGAGTGTGGACACTCGGACGAGTTTGGACACTAGGACGAGTGTGGAACCTAGGACTAGTGTAGACACAAGGACGAATGTGGACACATGGATGAGTGTGAACACTGGGACGAGTGTGGACACTAGGACGAGTTTGGACACAGGGACGAGTGTGGACACTCGGATGAGTGTGGACTCAAGAACGAGTATGGACACAAGGATGAGTGTGGACTCAAGAACGAGTATGGACACAAGGACGAGTGTGGACTCTTGTACGGGTGGGGACACTAGGACGAATGTACACAGAAGGATGAGTGTGGACACAAGAACGAGTGTGGACACAAGTAGGAGTGTGGACTCTTGGACGGGTGTGGACACTCGGACGAATGTGGACACTAGGATGAGTGTGGACACAATGGACCAGTGTGGACACTTGAACGAGTGTGGACACGAGGACGAGTGTGAATACTAGGACGAGTGTGAACACTATTACGAGTGTAGACACCTGGACGAGTGTGGACACTTGGACGGGTGTGGACAATAGGACTTGTGTGGATACTAGTAAGAGTGTGGACACCAGGAGGAGTGAGGACACTAGGACGAGTGTAAACACAAGAACGAGTGTGGACGCCAGGACGAGTGTGGACACTTGGACGAGTGTTGCCATATAGACGAGTGTGGACACTTGGACGAGTGTTGCCATATAGACGAGTGTGGACACTAGGACGTATGTGAACACTAGGACGAGTGTGGACACTATTACGAGTGTAGACACCTGGACGAGTGTGGACACTAGGACTGTGTGGACACTAGGATGAGTGTGGACACATGGACGAGTGTGGACGCTAGGACGAGTGTGAACCGTAGGACGAGTGTGGACGCAGGGACGAGTGTGGACACTAGGACGAATTAGGATAATAGGTCCAGTGTGGACAATTGGACGGGTGTTGATACTAGGACGAGTGTGAACAATGGGACGAATGTGGACACAAGGACGAGTGTGGACTCTTGGACGGCTGTGGACACTCGGACGAATGTGGATACGAATACGAGTGTGGACACCAGGGACGAGTGTGGACATTAGGAAGAGTATGGACACAATGACGAGTGTGGACTCTTGGACGGGGGGGGGACATTAGGATGAATGTGGACACTATAACGAAAGTGGACACAAGGACGAGTGTGGATACTAGGACGAGTGTGAACACAAGTACGAGTGTGGACACTAGGACGAGTGAGGACACTTGGACGGATGTAGACACTTGGACGGGAGTGGACACAAGGACGGGTGTGAACACTAGGAAGAGTGTGGACACAAGGACGAGTGTGGACACAAGGACTAGTGTGGACACTAGGAACAGTGTGGACACTTGGAGGGGGTGGACACTGTGACGAGTGTGGACACAAGGACGAGTATGGACACAAGGACGAATGTGGACACTAGGACGAGTGTAGACACTTGGAAAGGTGTGGACACTTGGACGCGTGTGGACACAAGGACGAGTTTTAACACAAGGACGAATGTGGACACAATGACGAGCGTGGACACTTGCACGGGTGTGAACACTCGGACGTATTTGGACATTAGGACGAAGGTGGACACATGGGACGAGTGTGGACACTTGGACGAGTGTGTACACTAGGACGAGTGTGAACAATAGGACGAGTGTGGACACTAGGAAGAGTGTGGACATTAGGACAGGTGTGGACACTAGGACGAATTTGGACAGTAGGACGGGTGTGGACGCAAGCACGAGTGTGAACAATTGGACGAGTGTGGATACCAGGACGAGTGTGAAAAATAAGACGAGTCTGGACACTTCGACGGGTGTGGACACTAAGACGGGTGTGTACACTGGGACGAGTGTGGACACCAGGAGGAGTGAGGACACTAGGACGAGTGTGGACACTAGGACTAGTGTTGACACCAGGATGAGTGTGGAAATTATTACGAGTGTGGACACTTGGACGAGTGTGGACACTAGGACGAGTGTGGACAGTAGGACTAGTGTGGACACTAGGACGAGTGTGGAGACATCGACGAATGTGGAAACATGGACGAGTGTGAACACTGGGACGAGTGTGAACACTAGGACAAGTGTGTGGACATTTAGACGTGTGCGGACACAAAGATGAGTGAGGACACTAGGACAAGTGAGGACACTTGGACGAGTGTGGACACAAGGACGAGTGAGGACACAAGGAGGAGTGTGGACACTTGGACGGGCGTGGACACTAGGACGGGTGTGGACACTAGAACGAGTGTGGAGAGAAAGACGAGTGTGGACACAAGGATTGGTGCGGACACTTGGGCGGGTGTGGACTCAAGGACGAGTGTGGACATTAGGACGAATGTAGACACAGTGACACGTGTGGACACTTTGACGGGTGTGGACACACGGACGAATATGGACACTAGGGCGAGTGTGGACAATAGACGAGTGTGGACACTTAGACGAGTGTGGACACTAGGCGAGTGTGAACACTAAGACGAGTGTGGACATTAGGACGGATGTGGACACTAGGACGAATATGGCAACTAGGACTGGTGTGTGGACACTAGGCCGAGTGTGGGCAATTGGAAGACTGTGGACACTAGGACGAGTGTTCACAATAGGACGAGTCTGAACACTTGGAGGAGTGTGGACACGAGGACGGGTGTGGACACTTGGACGAGTGTGGACACAAGGAGGAGTGAGGACACTAGGACGAGTGTGGACACTAGGAAGAGTGTGGACACCAGGACGAGTATGGACACTAGTACGAGTGTGGACATTTAGACGAGTGGGAACACTAGAACGAATTTGGACACTAGGACGAATGTGGCCACTAGGACGAGTGGGAACACTAAAACGAGTGTGGACACTATGACGAGTGTGGACACTTGGACGAGTGTTGACACTAGGACGAAAGTGGACACAAGGACGAGTGTGGACACTTGGAAGGGTGTGGACACTAGGGCGAATGTGGACACTAGAACGAGTGTGGACACAAGGGACAAGTGAGACACTTGGACGAGTGTGGACACTAGGACGAATGTGAACACTAGGACGAGTGTGGACACTAGGACGGGTGTGGACACTAGGACGAGTGTGGACAATGGGACGGGTGTGGACAACAGGACGTGTGGACACTTGGACGGGTGTGGACACTAGAACGAGAGTAAACACTGGGAGAAGTGAGGACACCAGGACGAGTGTGGACACTAGGACGAGTGTGGACACTAGGACGAGTGTGGACACTGGGAGAAGTGAGGACACTAGGTCGAGTATGGACACTAGGACGAATGTGGACACAAGGGAAGAGTGTGGACACAAGGGACGAGTGTTGACAGCAATACGAGTGTGAACACTAGGAAGAGTGTGGGCACTAGGAGGAGTGTGGACAATTGAACGAGTGTGGACACTAGGACGAGTGTGGACAATAAGACGAGTATGGACACAATGGCGAGAGTGGACACTATGACGAGTGTAGATACTAGGTGGAGTCAGGACACTTGGACGGGTGTGGACATTTGGACGGGTATGGATACTAGGACGAGTGTGGACATCAGGAAGAAAGTGGACACAAGGACGAGTGTGAACAATTGGACCGGTGTGGACACTAGGACGAATATGGGCACTGGGATGGGTGTGGACACTAGGACGAGTGTGGACATCTGGACGAGTGTGGACACTAGGACGAGTGTGGACAACAGGACGAGTGTGGACACTTGGATGGGTGTGGACACTAGGACGCGTTTGGACACTAGGACGAGTGTGCACACAAGGACGAGTGTGGACACATTGACGGGTGTGGACACTAGGACGAGTGTCACACCAGGACGAGCGTGGACACAGGGACGAATGTGAACGCTCGGACGAGTGTGGACACTAGGACGAAGGTGGACACTAGGACGAATGAGGACACAAGGACCAGAGTGGACACTTAGACGGGTGTAGACACTAGGAAAATTGTAAACTCTTGGACGGGTGAAGACACTATGACGAATGTTGACACTAGGACGAATGTGGACACAAGAACGAGTGTGGACACAAGGATTGGTGTGGACACTTGGACGTTTGTGGGCATTAGGAAGGATGTGGACACAAGGACAAGAGTGGACATAAGGACGAATGTGGAAACAGTGACAAGTGTGGACACTTTGACTGGTGTGGACATTCGGACGAATATGAACACTAGGACGAGTGTGAACACAAGGGACGAGTGTGGACACTTGGACGAGTGTGGACACTAGGACGAGTCTGAACACTAAGACGAGTGTGGACACTAGGACGGATATGGACACTAGTACGAATGTGGCCACTAGGATTGGTGTGTGGACACTAGGACGAGAGTGGAAAATTGGACGAGTTTGGACACTAGGACGAGTGCTGACAATAGGACGAGTCTGAACACCTGGACTAGTGTGGACAGTAGGACGGGTGAGGACACTAGGACGAGTGTGGACACTAGGAGAAGTGAGGACATTAGGACGAGTGTGGACACTAGGATGAGTGTGGACATCAGGACGAGTATGGACACTAGGACAAGTGTGGACATTTAGACGAGTGTTAGCACTAGGACGAATGTGGACATTAGGACGAGTGTGGACACAAGGACGAGTGTAGACATATGGACGAGTGTGGACACTTGGATGGGTGTGGACACTAGGACGCGTGTGGACACTAGGACGAGTGTGCACACAAGGACGAGTGTGGACACATGGACGGGTGTGGACACTTGGACGGGAGTGGACACTAGGACGAGTGTCAAAACTAGGACGAGCGTGGACACATGGACGAGTGTTGACACTCGGACGAGTGTGGACATTAGGACGAGTGTAGACACTACGACGAGTGTGGACACAAAGACGAGTATGGACTCTAGGACGGGTGGGGACACTATGACGAATGTGAACACGAGGACGAGTGAGGACAAGAGGACAAGTGTGGACACTGGGACGAGTGTGGACACAAGGACGAGTGAGGACACAAGGAGGAGTGTGGATACTCGGACGGGTGTGGACACTAGAACGAGTGTGGACAGAAGGACGAGTGTGGACACAAGGATTGGTGCGGACACTTGGGCGGGTGTGGACACTAGGACGGGTGTGGACACAAGGACGAGTGTGGACATTAGGACGAATGTGGACACAGTGACACGTGTGAACACTAAAACGGGTGTGGACACACGGACGAATATGGACACTAAGACGAGTGTGGACACAAGAGACGAGTGTGAACACTTAGACGAGTGTGGACACTAGGCGAGTGTGAACACTAAGACGAGTGTGGCCAATAGGACGAGTGTGGACACAAGGAGGAGTGAGGACACTAGGACGAGTGTGGACACTAGGAAGAGTGTGGACACCAGGACGAGTATGGACACTAGTACGAGTGTGGACATTTAGACGAGTGGGAACACTAGGACGAATTTGGACACTAGGACGAATGTGGCCACTAGGACGAGTGGGAACACTAAAACGAGTGTGGACACTATTACGTGTGGACACTTGGACGAGTGTTGACACTAGGACGAAAGTGGACACAAGGACGAGTGTGGACACTTGGAAGGGTGTGGACACTAGGGCGAATGTGGACACTAGAACGAGTGTGGACACAAGGACGAGTGAGACACTTGGACGAGTGTGGATACTAGGACGAATGTGGACACTTGGACGGGTGTGGAAATTAGGAGGAGTGAGGACACTAGGACGAGTGTCGACACTAGGACGAGTGTGGACACCTGGACGGGCATGGACACTAGGACGGGTGTGGACACTAGAACGAGTGTGGACACAGGGACAAGTGTGGACACAAGAAGGAGTGTTGACACTTGAACGGGTGTGGCCACTTTGACGGGTGTGGACATAAGGACGAGTGTGGACATAAGGACGAATGTCGACACAATGACGAGTGTGGACACTTTGACGGGTGTAGACACTCGGACTAATATGGACACTAGGACGGGTGTGGACACAAGGGACGAGTGTGGACACTTGGACTAATGTGGACACTAGGACGAGTGATGACAATAGGACGAGTCTGAGCTCTTGGACGGGTGTGGACACTAGGACGAATGTCGACACTAGGAGGAGTGAGGACACTAGAACGAGTGTAGACAGTAGGACGAGTGTGGACACCAGGACGCGTGTGGACACCAGGACGAGTGTGGACACTTAGACGAGTGTGAACACTAGGACGAGTGGGAACACTAGGACGAGTGTGGACACTAGGACGGGTGTGGACACTAGGACGAGTGTGGACATAAGGACGAATGTGGACACAATGACGAGTGTGGACACTTTGACGGGTGTGGACACTCGGACGAATATGGACACTAGCACGAGTGTGGATACAAAGGATGAGTGTGGACACTTGGACGAGTGTGGACATAAGGACGAAAGTGGACACAAGGACGAGTGTGGACGCTTGGAAGGGTGTGGACACTAGGGCGAATGTGGACACTAGAACGAGTGTGGACACTAGGGCGAATGTGGACACTAGAACGAGTGTGGACACAAGGGACGAGTGAGACACTTGGACGAGTGTGGACACTAGGACGAATGTGAACACTAGGACGAGTGTGGACACTAGGACGGGTGTGGACACTAGGACGAATGTGGACAATGGGACGGGTGTGGACACTAGGACGAGTGTTGAAACAGCACGAGTGTGGACACTAGAACGAGTGTGAACACTGGGAGAAGTGAGGACACCAGGACGAGTGTGGACACTAGGACGAGTGTATACACAAGGACGAGGCAGGACAGCAATACGAGTGTGAATAATAGGAAGAGTGTGGACACTAGGACGGGTGTGGACACTAGGAGGAGTGTGGACAATAAGACGAGTATGGACACAATGACGAGAGTGGACACTATGACTAGTGTGGACACATGGACGAGTGTGGATACTAGGAGGAGTCAGGACTCTTGGACGGGTGTGGACATTTGGACGGGTATGGACACTAGGACGAGTGTGGACATAAGGACGAAAGTGGACACAAGGGCGAATCTGGACACTTGGACCGGTGTGGACACTAGGACGAATGTGGACACTGGGACGGGTGTGGACACTAGGACTAGTGTGGACACTTGGAAGAGTGTGGACACTTGGGCGAATGACGACAATAGGACGAGCGTGGACACTTTGACGGGTGTGGAAACTAGGACGAGTGTGGACACTAAGACGATTGTGGACACAAGGACGAGTATTGACACAAGGAAGAGTGTGGACACAAGGAAGAGTGTGGACACTTTGACAGGTGTGGACACTAGGATGGGTGTGGACACTAAGACGAATGTCGACACTAGGTCGTGTGTGGACACAAGGACGAGTGTGGATACAAAGACACGGGTGGACACTTGGACGGCTGTGGACTCTCGGTCGAATGTGGACACTAGAACGAATGTGGACATAAGGACGAAAGTGGACACAAGGACGAGTGTGGACACTTGGACGGGTGTGGACACTAGGACGAATGTGAACACTAAGACGAGTGTGGACACAAAGACGAGTGTGGACACAAGGAGGAGTGTGGACACGTAGACAGGTGAGGACACTAGGACGGGTGTGGACACTAAGACGAATGTGGAAAATAGGACGAGTGTGGACTCAAAGACGAGTGTGGACACAAGGACGAGTGTGGACACAAGGAGGAGTGTGGACACTTGGACGGGTGATGACACTAGGACGGGTGTGGACACTAGGACGAGTGTGGACACAAGGACACGAGTGTGGACACTTGGACGACTGTGTGGAAACTAGGACGAGTGTGAACACTAGAACGAGTGTGGACACTAGGACGGGTGTGTATACTACGACGAATGTGGACACTTGGACGGGTGTGGATACTAGGACGAGTGTGGACACTAGGACGGGTGTGGATACTAAGACGAATGTGGACACTTGGACGGGTGTGGATACTAGGAGGAGTGTGGACAATTGGACGAGTGTGGACACTAGGACGAGTGTGTGGACAATAGGAAGAGTGTGGATACAATGACGAGAGTGGACATAAGGACGAAAGTGGACACAAGGACGAGTGTGGACACTTGGACCGGTGTGAACAATAGGATGAATGTAGACACTAGGACGAGTGTGGACACAAGGGACGAGTGTGGACACTAGGACTAGTGTGGACACTGGGAGAAGTGAGTACACTAGGACGAGTGTGGACACTAGGACGAGTGTGGACATAAGGGACGAGTGTGGACACAAGGGACGAGTGTGGACAGTAATACGAGTGTGAACACTAGGAAGAGTGTGGACACTAGGACGGGTGTGGACACGAGGAGGAGTGTGGACACAAGGACGAGTGTGGACACATGGACGGGTGTGGACACTTGGACGGGAGTGGACACTAGGACGAGTGTCAAAACAAGGACGAGCGTGGACACAGGGATGAGTGTTGACACTCAGACGAGTGTGGACATTAGGACGAGTGTAGACACTACGACGAGTGTGGACACAAGGGCGAGTATGGACTCTAGTACGGGTGGGGACACTATGACAAATGTGGACACTAGGACGAGTGTGGACAAGAGGACAAGTGTGGACACTAGGACGAGTGTGGCCACAAGGACGAGTGAGGACACAAGGAGGAGTGTGGACACTTGGACGGGCGTGGACGCTAGGACGGGTGTGGACACTAGAACGAGTGTGGACAGAAGGACGAGTGTGGACACAAGGATTGGTGTGGACACTTGGGCGGGTGTGGACACTAGGACGGGTGTGGACACAAGGACGAGTATGGACATTAGGACGAATGTGGACACTGACACGTGTGGACACTTTGACGGGTGTGGACACACGGACGAATATGGACACTAGGACGAGTGTGGACACAAGACACGAGTGTGGACACTTAGACGGGTGTGGACACTAGGCGAGTGTGAACACTAAGACGAGTGTGGACATTAGGACGGATGTGGCCACTAGGACTGGTGTGTGGCCACTAGGACGAGTGTTCACCATAGGACGAGTCTGAACGAGGACACAGAGACAAGTGTAGACACTCAGACGAGTGTGGAAACAAGGACGAATGACGACAATAGGTCGAGTGTAAACACAAGGACGAGTATGGAAACTTGGACGAATGACGACAATAGGACGAGTGTAGACACTTGGACGGTGTGGAAACTAGGACGAGTGTGAACAATAGGACGAGTATGGACACAAGGACGAATATGGACACTTGGACGGGTGTGGACACAACGACGAATGTGTGGACACAAGGACGAGTGTGGACACAACGACGAATGTGTGGACACAAGGACGAGTGTGGGCACACGATGAGTGTGTTGACACAAGGAAAGTGTTTACACTTGGAAGAGTGTGGACACTTGGACGAATGCCGACAATAGGAAGAGCGTGGACACTTTGACGGGTGAGGAAACTAGGCGAGTGTGGACACAAGGACGAGTATGGACACATAGACGAGTGTGGACACTTACACGGGTGGCGACACTATGACGAATGTGAACACTTGGACGAGTGTGGGCACAAAGACGATTGTGGACACAAGGACGGTGTGGACACAAGGAGGAGTGTGGACACTTCGACAGGTGTGGACACTAGGATGGGTGTGGACACTAGGACGAATGTCGACACCAGGTCGTGTGTGGACACAAGGACGAGTGTGGATACAAAGACACGGGTGGACACTTGACGGCTGTGGACTCTAGGTCGAATGTGGACACTAGAACGAATGTGGACATAAGGACGAAAGTGGACACAAGGACGAGTGTGGACACTTGGACGGGTGTGGACACTTGGACGAATGTGAACACTAAGACGAGTGTGAACACAAAGACGAGTGTGGACACAAAGACGAGTGTGGACACAAGGAGGAGTGTGGACACTTAGACGGGTGAGGACACTAGGACGGGTGTGGACACTAAGACGAATGTGGAAAACAGGACGAGTGTGGACTAAAAGACGAGTGTGGAAACAAGGACGAGTGTGGACACAAGGAGGAGTGTGAACACTTGGATGGGTGATGACACTAGGACGGGTGTGGACACTAGGACGAGTGTGGACACAAGGACATGAGTGTGGACACTTGGACGACTGTGTGGAAACTAGGACGAGTGTGAACACTAGGACGAGTGTGGACACTAGGACGGGTGTGGATATTGTCACGGGGGGTGGGCCGGGGCTCTGCTAGCACTCGGCTGCTAGGGGCTCGAAAGGCCGAATACTCAGCCCCTCCGACTCCCGGATTCACCGGAGTCTCCTTGGTCCCACAGGAGAGGACCAGCAATGCCCACCTCCGCAGGTCTTTGCTTCCACCACTGAAGGGGTGCCACTGACTCACCTGGAAGCCCTTCAGTCAACCACAAGGAAACTGCTATCAGCAATTCCGGCCTAGACCCGTGGAGGAGTGAAGGAAGACTCGGGCTTACTTTGTAACAATGACCTCCCTGAGTCTTGCCTGCCGGACAAAGAGGTTGCAGGAACTCCTTTCCCGCCTGTCTTCTCTATCTTTTCCTCAACAAGGTCGCCAGCTGGGTTATTATATCTGCACCCCAGCAATGCAGTTCAGTGGGTGTATTATTATATTGTTTGTTGCCAGTGTGTTGCTACTCCCAAGACAATAAGAAATTCTATAGGGAACGTGATGTCCCCTAAATGGTACTATGATAACCCTCGTGTATGCTCAATAGAGAAATTTTGCAATGGAGGCACACTTAAACACAATAGTAAAATGTGTGAATTTACTGACACGAATTACATGATCACAC
>WNGS01141847.1:12113-41091 GCA_020271785.1 Procambarus virginalis
GTATACACTGGGACGGGTGTGGACACTATGACGAGTGTGGACAAATGGACGAGTGTGGACATTAGGACGACTGTGGACAACAAGACGAGTGTGGACACTTGGACGGGTGTGGACACTATGACGGGTGTGGACACTAGGACGATTGTGGACACTAGGAGGAGTGAGGACACTAGGACGAGTGTGGACACTAGGACGAGTGTAGACACCAGAGCTAGTGTGGACACTAGGACGAGTGTAGACACTTAGACGAGTGTGGACACTTGGACGGGCGTGGACACTATGACGGGTGAGGACAATAGAACGAATGTGGACACTTGGACGAGTGTGGCCACATGGACGGGTGTGGACACAAGGACGTGTGTGGACATAAGGACGAATGTGGACACAGTAACGAGTGTGAACACTTTGACGGGTTTGGACATTCGGACGAATATGGACACTAGGACGAGTGTGGACACAAAGTACGAGTGTGGACACTTGGACGAACGTGGACACTAGGACGAGTGTTGACAATAGGACGAGTCGGAACACATGGACGAGTGTGGGCACTAAGACGGGTGTGGACACTAGGACGAATGTGGACACTAGGAGGAGTGAGGACACTAGGACGAGTGTAGACACTAGGATGAGTGTGGACACAATGATGACTGTGGACACATGGACGAGTGTGGACACTAGGACGAGAGTGGACCGTAGGACGAGTGTGGACACAGGGACGAGTGTGGACACTCGGACGAGTGTGGACATAAGGACGAAAGTGGACACAAGGATGAGTGTGAACACTTGGACGGGTGTGGACACTAGGGCGAATGCTTGACACTAGAACGAGTGCGGACACAAGGGACGAGTGAGACACTTGGACGAGTGTGGACACTAGGACTAATGTGAACACTAGGACGAGTGTGGACACTAGGACGGGTGTAGACACTAGGACGAGTGTGGACACTGGTGTAACACTGTAAAGGTGTTTGGTTTAATTTTATTTAATACATACATGGAGATATATGAGTCGCAGACAAGGATTTGACAGACGCCAACTTGTCTGGCCTGGATCTCACCCCTCTAAGTGTTAATTGACAACCAAGTGACCTGAGGTCAGCCAGGCGAATCTCACCTGGCTCTCGCTAATCTTATAATTGAGCCGGGTAGCCTTCAAACATGCTGACGTTTAAGGAGTGGCTTGGTAGAGTGCCCCAGGCTATCTAACTTGTGGGCGGAGTTACCTACCAGGTTTCCCAATATATACTCGGAGAGCTACCGATTGAGAAGAGGAGAAGGACAGAAGAAGCAGAGCAATAGACAGAAAAACAGCCAGCAGTGGCCACCCGTCCACACAGGCGGTCAGCCGGTGGGGCGGGACAGTCTCTGTCAACTACAGACCTCCCCCCCCCTCTCTATTCCACGGAAACTCAAGACACTTGGTGAGTTGAACATTAAGGTGACTTAGTCGTGGTTACAGGTGTTGTGTGATGATCAGGGGCAGTCGAGTTGTAGGGCTCTCGAATTCTTGGATGATGACTCACTTTGAATATTAACATTTTAGTTGAATTGCTTAAATTGATACTTAGTATGTGAAATATAATTGAAAGTTATTATTTAAAGTGTGTTTAACTTTGTTCCCTAGAGAGTTTTGAGTTGAGATGAGAAAACCTCAGCGGTTACTGGTTCCATGATTTTAATGAGTACATGATACAGAGGGAGCATACCTCTTGAAACATCTTTGAGGGTATTATGTTGATACAGACAAGTTCCATTCCTTGTCTTGTATGTAGATGATCTAGAATGGATGGTGGCAGCAATTTTCTATTTTCTAATTTCTTCTTCTACTATCTACTCTACTATCATTTCCTACTTCTACTATCAGCCTTTTCTACTTCTACTATCTACCCTTCTACCTCTTCTACTTATCCTACTCACTTCCTACTTACTCAATATTCTTCATTCACCCCCCCCCCGTTACACTGGGACGGGCGTGAACACTAGGACGAGTGTGGACAATTGGACGAGTGTGGACACTTGGACATGTGTGGACAACAGGACGAGTGTGGACACTTGCATGGGTGTGAACACTATGACGAGTGTGGACACTAGGACGGTTGTGGACACTAGGACGAGTGTAGAAACAAGGACGCGTGTGGACACAAGGAGGAGTGTGGACACTTAGACGGGTGAGGACACTAGGTCGGGTGTGGACACTAGGACGAATGTAGAATCTTGGACGAGTGTGGACACAAAGACGAGTGTGGACACAAGGACGAGTGTGGACACAAGGACGAGTGTGGACACAACGAGGAGTGTGGACACTTGGATTGGTGAGTACACTAGGACGGGTGTGGGCACTAGGACGAGTGTGAACACTAGGACGAGTGTGGACACTAGGACGAGTGTGAACACTAGGACGAGTGTGGACACTAGGACGGGTGTGGATACTAAGACGAATGTGGACACGTAGACGGGTGTTGACACTTGGAGGAGTGTGGACAATTGGACGAGTGTGGATACTAGGACGAGTGTGGATACAAGGAGGCGTCAGGACACTTGGACGGGTGTGGACATTTGGACGGTTAATGACACTAGGACGAGTGTGGAAATAAGGACGAAAGTGGACACAAGGACGAGTGTGGACACTTGGACCGGTGTGGACACTGGGACGAATGTGGACACTGGGACGTGTCTGGACCCTAGGACGAGTGTGGACAATTGGACGAGTGTGGACACTAGGGCGAGTGTGGACAATTGGACGAGTGTGGACAACAGGACGAGTGTGGACACTTGGACAGGTGTGGACACCATGACGGGTGTGGACACTAGGACGATTGTGGACACTAGGAGGAGTGAGGACACTAGAACGAGTGTGGACACTAGGACGAGTGTAGACACCAGGGCGAGTGTGGACACTAAGACGAGTGTGGACACTTAGACGAGTGTGGCCACTTGGACGGGTGTGGACACTAGAACGAGTGTGGGCACAGCGACGAGTGTGGACACAAGAAGGAGTGTGGACACTTTGACGGGTGATGATACTTGGAAGGGTGTAGACACTAGGACGAATGTGGACACTAGGACGAGTGTGGACACAAGGAGGATTGTGGACTCTTGGACGGGTGTGGACACTAGGACGAGTGTGGGCACAAGGACACGAGTGTGGACACTTGGACGAGTGTGGAAACTAAGACGAGTGTTAACACTCGGACGAGTGTGGACACTAGGACGGGTATGGACACTAGGAGGAGTGTGGACAATTGGACGAGTGTGGACACAAGGACAAGTGTGGATATAAGGACGAAAGTAGACACAATGACGAGTGTGGACACTTTGACGGGTGTGGACACTCGGACGAATATGGACACTAGGACGAGTGTGGACACAAGGGACGAGTGTGGACATAAGGGACGAGTTTGGACACTAGGACGAGTGTTGGCAATAGGACGAGTCTGAACACATGGACGGGTGTGGACACTAGGACGAATGAGGACACTAGGAGGAGTGAGGACACTAGGACGAGTTTGGACACTAGGACGAGTGTGGACACCGGGACGCGTGTGGACATTAGGACGAGTGTGGACATTTAAACGAGTGTGAACACTAAGACGAGTGTGGGCACTAGGACGAGTGTGGACACTAGGACGAGTGGGTACACTAGGACGAGAGTGGAAACTATTATGAGTGTGGCTACTTGGACGAGTTTGGACACTAGGACGGGTGTGGACACTAGAACGAGTGTGGACACTTGGGCCCAAGTGGACACTAGAACAGGTGTGGATACAAGGACGAGTGTGGACATAAGGACGAGTGTGGACACAATGACGAGTGTGGACACTTAGACGAGTGTGGGCACAAGGAACGTGTTTGGACACTTGGACGAGTGTGGACATAAGGACGAGTGTGGACACTTGGACGGGTATGGACACTAGGACGAATGTGGACACTGGGACGGGTGTGGACACTAAGACAAGTGTGGATAATTGGACGAGTGTGGACACTAGGACGAGTGTGGAGAACAGGACGAGTGTAGACATAAGGACGAAAGTGGACGCAAGGACGAGTGTGGACACTTGGACCGGTGTGGGCACTAATGAATGTAGACACTGGGACGAGTGTGAACACTAGAACGAGTGTGGACACTTTGACGGGTGTGGACACTAGGACAAGTGTGGACAATTGGACGAGTGTGGACACTTGGACGGGTGTGGACACTAGAACGAATGTGGACACTTTGACGGGTGTGGACACTAGGACAAGTGTGGACAATTGGACGAGTGTGGACACTAGGACGAGTGTGGACAATTGGACGAGTGTGGACACTTGGACGGGTGTGGACACTAGAACGAATGTGGACACTTTGACGGGTGTGGACACTAGGACAAGTGTGGACAATTGGACGAGTGTGGACACTAGGACGAGTGTTGACAATTGGACGAGTGTAGACACTTAGACGGGTGTGGACACTATAACGGGTGTGGACACTATGACGAGTGTGGACACTAGAAGGAGTGAGGACACTAGGACGAGTGTGGACACTAGGACGTGTGCAGACACCAGGGCGAGCGTGGATACTAGGACGAGTGTAGACACTTAGACGAGTGTGGACACTTAGACGGGCGTGGACACTAGGACGGGTGTGGACACTAGAACGAGTGTGGACTCTTGGACTAGTCTGGACACTAGGACGGGTGTGGACACTAGGATGAGTGTGGACACTTGGACGAGTGTGGACACTAGGACGAGTAGGAACACTAGGACGAGTGTTGACACTATTACGTGTGTTGACACTTGGGCGAGTGTGGACACTAGGTCGGATGTGGACACTAGGACGAGTGTGGAAAATTGGACGAGTGTGGACACTAGGACGAGTGTGGACACTAGGACGAGTGTGGACACTTGGACGGATGGGGACACAAGGACGAATGTGGACACTAGGACGAGTGTGAACACAAAGACGAGTGTGGACACAAGGACGAGTGTGGACAGAAGGAAGAGTGTGGACACTTGGAAGAGTGTGGACACTAGGACGAATGTGGACACGAGGACGAGGGTGGACACAAAGACGAGTGTGGACACAAGAAGGAGTGTGGACACTTGAACAGGTGTGGACACTAGGATGGGTGTGGACACTAGGGCGAGTGTGGACAATAGGACGTGTGTGGACACAAGGACGAGTCTGGATACAAGGACGAGTGTGGACACTTGGACGGCTGTGGACACTCGGACGAATGTGGACACTGGGACGAATGTGAACATAAGGACGAAAGTGGACACAATGACGAGTTTGGACACTTAGTCGGGTGTGGACACTAGGACGAATCTGAACACTATGACGAGTGTGGACACAAAGACGAGTGTGGAAACAAGAACGAGTTTGAACACATGGAAGAGTGTGGACACTTAGACGGGTGAGGACACTTGAACGGGTGTGGACACTAGGACGAATGTGGACACTACGACGAGTGTGGACACAATGACGAGTGTGGACACAAGGACGAGTGTGGACACAAGGAGGATTGTGGACTCCTGGACGGGTGATGACACTAGGACGGGTGTGGACACTAGGACACGAGTGTGGACACTTGGACGAGTGTGGAAACTAGGACGAGTGTTAGCACTCGGACGAGTGTGGATACTAAGACGAAAGTGGACAGTTGGACGGGTGTGGACACTAGGAGGAGTGTGGACAATTGGACGAGTGTGGACACAAGGACGAGTGTGGACACTTACACGGGCTTGAACACTAGGACGGGTGTGGACACTAGAACGAGTGTGGACACAGGGACGACTGTGGACACAAGAAGAGTGTGGACACTTGGACGGGTGTGGACACAAGGACGAGTGTGAACATAAGGATGAATGTGGACACAATGACGAGTGTGGACACTTTGACGAGTGTGGACAATCGGACGAATATCGACACTGGGACGAATGTGGACACAAGGGACGAGTGTGGACATTTGGACGAGTGTGGACACTAGGACGAGTGTTGACAATATGACGAGTCTGAACACATGGACGGGTGTGAACACTAAGACGAATGTGGACACTAGGAGAAGGGAGGACACTAGGACGAGTGTGGACACTAGGACGAGTGTGGACACCATGAGGAGTGTGGACACTAGGACGAATGTGGACATTTAGACGAGTGTGAACACTAGGACGAGTGTGGACACTAGGTCGAGTGAGGACACTTGGACGGGTGTGGACACTAGGACGGGTGTGGATACAAGGACGAGTGTGGACATAAGGACGAATGTGGACACAATGACGAGTGTGGACACTTTGACGGGTGTGGACACTCGGACGAATATGGACACTAGCACGGGTGTGGACACAAGGGACGAGTGTGGACACTTGGACGAGTGGACACTAGGACGAGTGTGAACACTACGACGAGTGTGGACACTAGGACGAATGTAGACACTAGGACGAGTGCAGACACTTTGACGAGTGTGGACACTAGGATGTGTGAGGACACTAGGACGAGTGTGGACACTATTACGAGTGAGGACACTTGGACGAGTGTGGACACTAGGACGAAGGTGGACACCAGGAGGAGCGTGGACACTAGGACGAGTGTGGAAACCAGGACGAGTGCGGACACCAGGACAGGTGAAAGACACTAGACAAGTGTGGACTCTTGGACGAGTGTGTACAAAAGGCCGTGTGTGGACGCTTTGTCGGGTGTGGACACTAGGATGAGTGTGTACAAAGGGACGAGTGTGGACACTAGGACGAGTGTGGACACTAGGACGAGTGTGGACACCAGGACGAGTGTGGACACAAGGACGGGTGTGGACACTAGAACGAATTGTGGACACCACCTAGGGCGAGTGTGGCCACTAGGAGGAGTGTGGACACTAGGACGAGTGTGGACACTTGGACGAATGTGGACACTAGGACGAGTGTGGACACCTGAACGGGTGGGGACAATAGGATGAGTGTGGACACTTGGACTGGTGTGGACACTAGGACGAGTGTTGAAACTTAGATGGGTGAGGACTCTTAGAATGTTGTGGACATTAGGACGAAAGTGGACACCAGGACGAGTGTGGACACAACGAACGAGTGTACTCACATAGTTGTACTCACCTAGTTGTGCTTGCGGGGGTTGAGCTTTTGTCCCGCCTCTCAACCGTCAATCAACAGGTGTTCAGGTTCCTGAGCCTATTGGGCTCTATCATATCTACACTTGAAACTGTGTATGGAGTTAGCCTTCACCACATTGCTTCCTAATGCATTCCATTTGTCAACCACTCTGACACTAAAAAAGTTCTTTCTAATATCTCTGTGGCTCATTTGGGTACTCAGTTTCCACCTGTGTCCCCTAATGCGTGTGCCCCTTGTGTTAAATAGCCTGTCTTTATCAACCCTATCGATTCCCTTGAGAATCTTGAATGTGGTGATCATTTCCCCTCTAACTCTTCTGTCTTCCAACGAAGTGAGGTTCAATTCCCGTAGTCTCTCCTCGTAGCTCATACCTCTCAGCTCGGGTACTAGTCTGGTGGCAAACCTTTGAACCTTTTCCAGTTTAGTCTTATGCTTGACTAGATATGGACTCCATGCTGGAGCCGCATACTCCAGGATTGGTCTGACATATGTGGTATATAATGTTCTGAAAGATTCCTTACACAAGTTTCTAAAGGCCGTTCTTATGTTAGCCAACCTGGCATATGCTGCTGACGTTATCCTCTTGATATGAGCTTCAGGGGACAGGTCTGGCGTGATATCAACCCCCAGGTCTTTCTCTCTCTCTGATTCTTTAAGTATTTCATCTCCCAAGTGATACCTTGTATCTAGTCTCCTGCTTCCTACCCCTATCTTCATTACATTACATTTGCTTGGGTTAAACTCTAACAGCCATTTGTTCGACCATTCCTGCAGCTTGTCCTGGTCTTCTTGAAGCCACAGACTGTCCTTCTCTGTCTTAATCCTTCTCATAATTTTGGCGTCGTCAGCAAACATTGAGAGGAATGAGTCTAAACCGAAGTGTGGACACTTCGACGAGTGTGGACAATAGGACGAATGTGAACACTAGGACGGGTGTGGACACTAGGACGGATGTGGACACTAGAACTAAAACGGATAGTAGGGTGGGTGTGCACACTATGACGAGTGTTAACAATTGTACGAATGGGGACACTAGGACAATTAAGTGTGGACAATAGGACGAGTGTGGACACTTGGACGGGTGTGGACACAAAGACGGGTGTGGACACTAGGAGGAGTTTGGACACTAGGGAGAGTGAGGACACTGGGACGAGTGTGGACACCAGCTAGGACGAATTTGGACACTAGGACGAGTGTGGACACTAGGACGAGTGTCGACACCAGGACTAGTGTGGACACTAGGACGAGTGTGGACACAAGGACCAGTGTGAACACTAGGACGGGTGTGGACACTTGGACGGATGTGGACACTACGACGAATGTGGACACTAGAACGAGTGTGGACACAAAGACGAGTGTGAACACAAGTAGGAGTTTGGACACAAGGAGGAGTGTGGACACATGGACGAGTGTGGATACTAGGACGAGTGTAGACATGAGGGCGAGTGTGGACACAAGGAGGAGTGTGGAGACTGGGACGGGTGTGGACACTAGGACGAATGTGGACACTAGGACGGGTGTGGACACTAGGACGGGTGTGGACACTAGGACGAATGTGGACACCATGTCGAGTGTGGACACTTGGACGAGTGTGGACATTTAGACGAGTGTGAACACTAGGACGAGTGTGGACACTAGGACGAGTGGGAACACTAGGACGGGTGAGGATACTTGGACGGGTGTGGATACAAGGACGAATGTGGACACAATGACGAATGTGGACACTTTGACGGGTGTGGACACTCGGACGAATTTGGACACTAGCACGATTGTGGACACAAGGGACGAGTGTGGACACTTGGGCGAGTGGACACTAGGACGAGTGTGAACACTACGCCAAGTGTGGACACTAGGACGGATGTGGACACTAGAACGGGTTGGACACAAGGAAGGGTGTGGACACTAGGACAAGTGAGGACACTTGGAAGAATGTGGGCACAAGGACGAGTGTTAACAATAGGACGAGTGTGGACACAAGGAGGAGTGTGGACACGTGGACGTGTGTTGACTCTAGGACGAGTGTGGACACAAGAACGAATGTGGACATAAGGACAAGTGTGGACACTTTGATGGGTGTGGGCACTAGGACGGGTGTGGACACACGGACGAGTGTGGACACTTTGACGGGTGTGGACACTAGGACGGGTGTGGACACTAGGACGAGTGTGGACACAAGGACGAGAGTGGACACAAGGAGGAGTATGGACACTTCGACGGGTGTGGACACTAGGACGTGTGTGGACACATGGACGAGTGTCGACACTTGGACCAGTGTGGACACTAGGACGAATGTGAACACTAGGACGAGTGTGTGGACACTTTGACGGTTGTGGACACTAGGACGAATGTGGACACTAGAACGAGTGTGGACACAAAGACGAGTCTGAACACAAATAGGAGTGTGGACACAAGGAGGAGTGTGGACACTTGGACGAGTGTGGACACAATTAGGAGTATGGACACTTGGACAGGTGTGGACACTAGGACGGGTGTTGACACAAGGACGAATGTGGACACAAGGACGAATGTGGACACTTGGACGGCTGTGGACACTCGGACGAATGTGGATACTACGACGAGTGTGGACACTTGGACGAGTGTGAACACTAGGACGAATGTGAACACTAATACGAGTGTGGACACAAAGACGAGTGTGGACACCATGACGAGTGTGGACACTTGGACGAGTGTGGACATTTAGACGAGTGTGGACACTAGGACGAGTGTGGACACTAGGACGAGTGGGAACACTAGGACGAGTGTGGGCACTATTACGAGAGTGGACAGTTGGACGAGTGTGGACACTAGGACGGGTGTGGACACTAGGACGAGTGTGGACACTTGGACGGGTGTGGACACTAGGACGGGTGTGGATACTGTTGGAAATTTCCAACACTTATCATCCATTATTATATTATGATAAATTACCATTAACTTACTAATTGCAGTAGCTCTTGACACCACTAACCGTAGTGTTAATATAAATTAATCTGAGCTATTGCTGATAATGTTATTCCTGATAATGTAAATCAAGAGTTATTAATTGAAATTATTCAGTAACAGTTTTTATTCTGTTACGATCGAATGCTCTGGAGAAGTATAAATAACATCTCCATTTCTCGCTAGAGATCATTTATCGAGAATATTATAATTATTAATTCCCCATAATTTCAACCCAGTTCATATTATCGCATTTCATCCATAATTGCGCGGAAAAGAATAATTTGTGTTTAATAATTTCCGCGGTGAATGCGAGAGCGGGGAGAGGGAGGGGGCGACACCATTACAACAACAAGGCACGCGCACGAGACAGCGTGGGAGAAACACAAGGCTTCGCTGAGAATTCTTATCGACAAGAATTACGTTGATACTCAGTTAATAAGTGGAATTTACTTGCCTATGTGTTCTCTAGTGCCTCAGCAGTGAATAACGCGTCTACAATTAATACCAAGACCCACAAGTGTGCACAGCAGTGAACATTGGGCCCAGCAGACGCACATTTCGGCAGACCTTAGTACTCGGTTACGCTCACAGGTTTTTCTTTTCTAGTTTGATGCATCAAGGTAGATAGTACCTTTGTGAGTAGTTTGTCGTCATGAAGAATGAACATCCCTAATACCACGTTAGTAATATTTATCACCCAGCTCAGTTTCATGAATATCTGAACATAATTTGTAGCCTAGTCAATTGCTACTTTATATTTCTTGTATTACAGCGTGTATTTGAGACGCCAGCAAGATTCTCATCAATCGTGTTATTTACCTCGAGTTATTTCTCTATGGGGATTCCGTGACCACGAGGACGAATGATGAACTGGCGTTAGAAATCGTCTTACAGCTAAGACACATTTTTCTTATAAATTTATTCAATTTGATTATTGCTTCTATAATTAATATAGCAATTATCATAGAATGTTTATTGCCAGATTTGGTAGTTAATGTTTATTTTTTAACTGTGTTCAATATTTATGCTCAGTGATTAATGATGATTAATGATCTTAAATGAATATAATTTGATTACCATATATTTGAATATATTGTAGTTAGATTTACCATATTATTAACCCAATAATGAACTAGTGACGAACCACACTGGTTCCTAGATATATATGAACTTCTAGAAATAACCCCCCAATGTTGATATTTGAGGCTTTGGCTTTAATTAATAATTACAGTCTTCATTATTTACTAATGATTATTTTCTAAATGAATTTCCATAGACACTGGTTCTCTAGTGTCATTCTAATGATAACTTTTATTTGTTTTCCCTCTTTTCTCAAAAGCGGGTGGTCCTTCGATTTATTTCAATACAATAATTAAATAATTTTATTTCTGAGTTCAAGCCCCAGATAACCAACAGATACAAGGACGAGTGTGGACACTTTGACGGGTGTGGATACTCGGACGAATTTGGACACTAGCACGAATGTGGACACAAGGGACGAGTGTGGACACTTGGACGAGTGGACACTAGGACGAGTGTGAACACTACGAGAGTGTTGTCGGGAAACCGACACACTCATACACAAATAGTATAGTCATCCCTTAACAGTATCCTCTTAAAATTAGAGAATGGGAGACTCCGTAACGTCATCGACGTCGCCGCAGTATTTACATTATTAAACCACTGTTCATACAACAGTTTAATGTCTAAATTGAATAAAAAAGTGTTCAATAAGACTGAATATAATTATTAACACCAAAATATAGCTTGATTCCCTTGTTAACGTAAATTTAACTTAGAAGTGGAAAAAATATTGGAACAAGGGAGGCAGAGCGTCTCTTACAGACGCCACGCTCACACGAAAACAATAACAATGGGTGCTCGTGTGTGTTGTGTTAATGGCCACATAGGATAGACCTACTCTGCCTTAAGAAACTGCCATAGCAACACCACTACTACAAATAAGAGCACTCCAGTATCCGGCTTACCAAGTATTTGTTTAAATTTGTGTGCACTTTTTAATATTAAGATAAGTCGGTTATGATATATGAACAACACCAACACCATGTACGTGTACCCCATTTTTACAGCCCTCACATACCATGTTATACCTGTATTGATATGTTTAGGGAAAGTACTAACTCTTTGCATCCCATACAGGTAAATTGTGACTTGGAACAGCAAGTAGCTGAGCAGTAGAACTATGCACATGTACCTAGCTGTTGCCAGCCTTGAAGGCCTCCACAGCCGCCATTGGCACCATGAGGCACAGGGCCACACCCACATAGATGCTAACATGACACAGCCTTAGCAGGCCCTTACTACAGGCTCAGATAAGGCCATTCTAGTTATTGTAGTAGTAGTATTCATAACTAGTAATAATTGTTGAAATAATAGTAGATTAGACCACCATATGTGGTATGATAAAATAATATAATTAAACTTAGGTAAACAATTTGTAGTTTAAGAAGGAGCCATTACAAAGTGGTTTAAGCTACAAATTGTCCCCCCAATTTGTGTGAGATTAATTTCAGGCAGTTTTAACAAGTACATACAGTCCACTCAATTTCTTACCTACTAAGAAAAAATAAGATAAACTTTAATTTATTGAAGTCAATTAAAAGGAGATATACTGCCTGGAGTTTTTACCACATAAATTATGGTCCTTTGAACCGGATGATTATTACAGTTAACCAGTAGGTACATTGCATCTAGATATAAAATCCTGATATACATTAGTAGTGCAATATTATAGCAGAAAGACATTGCTATATTTACATTTTCTAGCCTAACTTTTCAATCTCATAGCAAGCAAAACTACAACAAAGCACTATTATTGTTCTGAGGCCTGTGCCAAAGAACTATTGTGCCTTTTCATTACAAGAGGTTGATAAGAGGCTACTTTACTTATAAGTTACTTATAAATGTTTTTGTAATTTAAGTATAAACATTACTTTAATATTGCACCATTACATACTGCATACCACATTGTTTACAGCAAATTCTTGCACAAGGGTAGGACATTTTAGGCTGGTGTTGTACAGCAACCTAGTTTAATTTATTGTGCTAACCTGGTGTAAGGGTAAGAATTTTTTACACTTGTCTAGAGTTGAACATATATTACAACCTAGCAAGTACATATTTTTATGCAGTATTCATGACAACCCGAGTTGTGTTGTCAACCTGATATTCATACATATAATTATAGGTATAATTTAACTATAATCATTTCACCTTTGAGTGTTAACCTGTGTCTCTGTACCAACCAAGAGTGATAAAGACGGGCTAGCTTGCGGAATACCAGCATTGATACAGGCTTACCACTCAAATTATAGCGTGTATGATTATACAGTAGTATATTTTAAATGATAAACAGCTCTAGTTCGGAAACTAGTTGCTTTACTAATTCAAGTGCCAAATAGTTAAAAGTCCATACGACTAGCAAGTACTTTCAAGATGTCTACACTCCAAAATGTAAAATTAACCCTTAGGCCTTAAAGGGGCATCTCACAAGGCAGATTAACAAATGTGAAGACATGAGTAATCAAACTCCAGTTAATTATGCAGCACTGGAAAACTATCTTAAGCTTACACGGAACAAATATGACCGTGTGTTGCAACAAATGAAACAGTATCAAGATTTACTTAACAATTCTAGTATTGATGAAGATACGATGAACAACATTCTCCAAGAACACTCTGATTATGAAGATGCAATGTTTGTACAATTACAACGTTATGAAGATTTGATAAACGCCCATAAGGCCAATATAAATGTTGCAGCTACAACTACCCAGAATCAGACAGCACCAGAAGTCAAATTACCATCACTCAGTCTCCCAACTTTTTCTGGAACAGAGGACGAGAATTGGGACAATTTCTGGAGCAAATTTGTCGATTCTGTGGATTCTAATGTCAATGTACCAAAGACGACAAAGTTTACGTATTTACAGAGTGTCTTGAAGGATGAAGCCTTTCAGGTAGTCTGTAATCTGAATCACACAGATGACGATTATGACAATGCTGTACAACTACTCAAGGACAACTATGCGAAGCCTGAAAGGACTATCAGAATTTTAACCCAGAAGCTGTTAGATATTAAACATCCAAATAATACAGCAGTCTCACTCCAAGCCTTTAGATTGGAGCTTGAGTCTTTGCTTAAGGCACTTAAAAATAAAGTAAACTTGGATGAATCAGACTGGATAATCCAAGTCCATATGACTCGCAAATTACCCAGGGACATCCTGGATAAGTTGTTTGTGTTGTATGGAAAGTCATATCTGACAGTAACAGAGATTACAAAGGGGTTACAAACCATCATAGAACGAGAAAGAGTTATCCCAGATGAAAAAGCGACATCTAAACCTTCGTCTACTACTAATAGTAAACAACAGAGTACAAACAGTACTCCAAACAAATCTAAAACAACTTCTCCCTCCCCAAAGTGGAGACAAGGCAGTGTGGGCACATACGCAGTTGGTACCTCCAAACCTACAGGTAACGCGTCACCCAAATCGGTGACTCCTCAAGATACTGTTAACGTCTGGAGACCATGTCTGTTCTGTGAACAATCACATTCCATGTACAATTGCAGACGATACCCCGATCGTGCAACACGCATAAAACGACTCAAGGAGATACATAGATGTACCAAGTGTATAAGGGAACATCATCCCGACAGCTGCACATCAACAATACGCACCTGTTATAGGTGCCATAAGGGTCAACACCATACAGCACTTTGTGGGGATTCAAGTACAAAGTCTGCCAAACCACAGGAGGAGGAAGGAACTAACACCTCAGTACAGCTTTGTACTGTGCTACCTGACATAAGTGTTTTCTCAACAAGGTCTAAACATAAATCAGCTCTACCTACTGCACGATTGATCATTAGAAATGGAGAGAACAAAGCCACCGTACGTGGATTATTTGATCAAGGGTCCCAATTGACCTTTATATCCAAAGAGTTGGTAGATACCCTGAAACTTACACCTGTAGAGGAGACACGAATAAACATAGCAGGATTCCTGACTGACTCAGGAGCCCGAGTTTTCAAGGTAGTACAACCCAAAGTACGATTAGGAGGTTACGAACAAAATGTACAAGCTCTAGTAGTAGATAGATTCCCAACAGATCTATATGTATATGGTCTGGGGACAACAGCCAAATTCCTAGAAAAAAGGGGAATTCATTTGGCTGATAAAATCACAACAGATAACCTTTCCAATATTGGAATCCTTATGGGATCAGATGTCTACCATAAGTTTATCAAAGGAAAGGAATACAAACACGGTATGAACGTGTTACCATCTGCAGGTGGCTATTTGCTAACAGGCCCTGTATTACGGCTAAACCAACCCGCACCTGTAGAACACCAACATGCCAACCCAGTAATGGTTGCATGACTAGGAGACCAGTCTCCACTGCAACTCAGAGACATGTCCGAGGAAGAGCTTGATCCCCCTGTACACAAGTTATGGGACCTGGCAACTCTCGGCATTGTCCCTGAACAACCTAGCCCAGATGATGACTGGACTTACAAACAATACCTGGACTCAGTTATATACAGAGATAATCAATACTGGGTCAGGCTACCATGGAAGCTGAATCACCCTCAGCTACCCGTCAACCATTTTATGGCACAAAACCAATTGAGATCACAGGTGTTGCGCTTACAAAGACAACCTGAGAACTTGAAGTTGTACCATGAAATAATACAGAAGCAACTCGATGACAAATTTATCGAAGTTGTTACAAATGATAACCCAAAGGAAGGTCACTACTTACCACATCATTGTGTACAGAAGAATTCTGCAACTACCCCATTACGGATAGTATTTAATTGCAGTGCTAAAATGAGGCCGAGTAGTGTTTCGTTAAACGACTGTCTTCAAACTGGCCCTAGCCTAACACAAAGGCTTTACGACGTGCTGTTAAAGTTCCGTATTGGGACTTATGCATATACGGCCGACATCAGCAAGGCATTCCTTAGGGTAGGTCTTCAAGAAGAAGACCGGAACTACACAAAGTTCCTATGGATTAAGGATCCTAACGATCCGAACAGTGAATTAATCACTTACCGGTTTGCCTCTGTCCTTTTTGGCGCCACGTCATCTCCTTTTCTGCTCCAAGCTACCTTGGATACGCACTTGAAGAAGTCCAATAGCCCAAACAAGACGGAAATTAGCAAAAACCTGTATGTGGATAATTTTCAAGGTACAACCAACAGTGAAAGTAAACTGTTGGACATATACCATGAGGCCAATCGAGAATTAATGGGAGCCAATATGCCTCTCCAATCTTGGGTCTCTAACAATGAAAAATTAAATCAACTGATCTCAACTGAATTTCCCGATTACCAGGTACCCGAGATGACAAAGGTACTAGGTGTCGAATGGAACACGACAACAGATCAGTTGACAATCAAGTCAGTGGAGCCTGATACCACTAACTTAACAATGAGAAAATTACTATCACAAGTCAGCAAACCCTTCGACCCATTAGGACTATTAAGCCCAGTACTGATTAATGGGAAGTTGATAATACAGGAATGTTGGCAACAAAAGATAGGCTGGGATGATCTTCTAACACCTGCCCTACAAGAAAAATGGCAAGGGTTAGTAAAAGATTTAAGTACCCTAGAGTCTGTCAAGTTCCCAGGAACACAGTAGTAAATGAAAAAGAACCAATTAAGCTACATGTATTCTGTGATGCCTCAGGAAAGGCTTATGGAACAGTAGCTTACCTGGTCACAAATGGGCAAGCCAATTTGCTCACATCAAAGGCCAGAGTGGCACCTTTAAAGAAAAGATCACTGCCACAACTGGAATTAACAGCCTTACTGTTAGGAGTAAGATTGGCTCATTATTTGATCAAGGCCTTACGCCACATCCACTTTAAAGAAACAGTAGTTTGGTCAGATAATGAGGCAGTACTACAGTGGGTTAAGAACAATAACAGTAAGAATCCTTACGTGAGTAACCGCGTTAAGGAAATACGAGAGTTGTCAGCAGGGTATAAACTAAGATATGTACCCACAAAAGAGAATCCAGCTGACTATCTCTCCCGAGGACTGACTTTACGGCAATTAACAAAGGCAGAGATGTGGTTCAATGGACCTCAGTGGCTAATCAGCGACCAGTGGCCTGAACAAAAGCCACAAGTCATTGTGACCAATGTTACTGTTCCCACTGAGAACCCAGAACCACCTCGGACTTTGGTAATTGATCCTACTCGGTACTCTGAACTGACAAACTTATAGGTGTCACCCAAGTAGTGTTGATTTCTAAGAAANTTAAATATCGTAACAATTCTTTTCTCGTCCTGGGATTCGGATATTCTCTGATTGCCTTCACTTTATGGTCTACCGGAGTCACCTTCCCTTGACCCACGATGAAACCTAAGTATTCTAATCGGGCCTTACCGAATTCGCTCTTGGCCAGATTTACCGTCAGGTTCGCTTCTTCCAACCGTTGGAATAACTCCGTCAGTCGACTCATGTGTTGTTTCCAGCTATCGGCGTACACCACAATATCGTCTATATACACGGCGCAACCGTCCATCCCTCTTAGCACTTCGTTCATCATCCTCTGAAAACAACTTCCGCTGTTCTTCATACCAAACGGAAGTACCTTATACTGGTACAATCCGTCTGGAGTAGCAAACGCTGAGATCTTTCTCGCACTCGGAGACAAAGGGATTTGATAGTATCCTTTCAGCAGATCGACCTTGGTAACAAACCTTGCGTTTCCCACTTGGTCGACGCAATCACTTATTCGGGGCATCGGGTGAGAATCCGACACGGTTATGGAATTCACTTTGCGATAGTCGGTGCAAAAACGATAGGATCCATCACTCTTCTTGACCAGCACACAGGGCGAGCTCCACTCACCATTGCTGGGCTCAGCGAGATCATTCGCTAGCAAATATTCCACCTCCTGTCGCATGATCTTCCTCTTTTCAGGACTCACCCGATAAGCGCTCTGCTTGATTGGCTTTCCTCCGCGCACGTCCACTTCGTGCACCACACTCTTGTGCCGTCGGGGCACATCCGTGAAGAGCGACTTGTTCCTTCGTATCAGCGTCACTAGATCTCTCCTTTTCCCTTTATCCAGATGACGCAGCCTCTCTTCTAGATGTACCAAACTCTCTGTGTTTGACAGGCGTGTACCATCGGCGCGGGCCCACTTTCTTTCCTCTGCTGGCAACACTTGGCTCATCTCCATACACAGAGCCAATTTCCCTTCCTGGGACGGTGTTGCTCCCTTCACTCCCGAACTCTCTTGCTCCTCTGGGAAGTATGGCTTCAAACGATTGATATGACATACCTGTGTCTTGTTAGGGCGATTCGGCTTACTGATCTCATAACTTACAGGACCCACACGGCGAACAACCGAGTATGGACCACCAAAGCGTGATTCCGTCACTCTACCTCTCCCAGGTAGCAACATCATCACTCTGGCTCCTGCCTCGAACTCCCTCGGGACAGCCTTCTTGTCGTACCAGATCGACATCTTCTCTTGAGCTGTCTTCAGGTGATCAGCAGCCAGCTCCTTCGCCGTTTTCAACCGTTCGTGGAATCTCCGCACATACTCTTCCACTGTCACTAATGTTTTCCCCGCCGTCAACTGCTCCTTCAGCATCGATAACGGGCTCCTTACCTCGTGTCCAAACACTAGCTGGAATGGAGAGAATCCCAGAGACTCAACAATAGCATCTCGGATCGCAAACAGGGCTGGACAGACAGCCTCATCCCATTCCGCTCCCTGTTCTGCACAATACACCCTTAAGATGGTCTTCAGAGTGGAATGGAACCTCTCAATCGCTCCCTGCGATTGAGGTCTATAAGGAGACGATCGTAGTTGGGCTATTCCCCAGCTTGCCATAGCTTGCCTAAACCACTTCGACTGGAAAACGCTTCCACAGTCGGACTGGATCTCCTTGGGCACACCTACCCAAGCAAAGAACCGCTGAAGGTGTCCCATGACGCATCTCGATGTCACCTTCCGCACTGGGATCGCCTCTGGAAATCTCGTCGAAGCACACATGATAGTCAATAAGTAATTATTCCCTTTTCTGGTCTTAGGTAGTGGTCCCACGACGTCGATTATTAGGCGTTCAAACGCCTGGCCGAACGCCGGAACTGGAACCAAAGGTGCTTTCGGGATGGCAGGGACGTTCTTTCCCGCTCTCTGGCACGGGAAACACGTCTTGCAAATTCTTCTTACATCCGCGTCCATGCCCGGCCAATAAAAATGTTCCCGAAGCCTGCTTAAAGTCTTGGTCACTCCCAAGTGACCCGCGGGATCCACTGAGTGTGCAAGCTTCAGTACCGCGTTTCTGTACCGCGCCGGCATCACCACCTGACGCCTCACTCTCAGCACATCATCACCCGCTTCTTCCCTAACCGGTCTCCACTGCCTCATTAACACTCCCTTCTCCACGAAGAAGTGAGTTGGTGACTCGGGTCCGGCGAGACCTCCTTCAGCCTCCCGTACCAACTCAGGAAACTCTTCCCTTTGCAGCTCACCTAGACGGGTGCGGTCAATGCCTAGAGGACTGGTGAGAGTAACTTGGACACTCCTATCCGACCCTTCCTCACCTGTCGCTTTTCCTCTGGCCTCCTCTCGGAACAAATGATCGAGCCCCAGGTCACCCGGCATGTTCTCTTCGGCGTGACTGGATCCGCTCACATCATCTTCCCTCACGTCTCGTCCCGACGTCACCGCGCATACCGGAAATGCCACTCTCGCAATTTCCGATTCGCCACTGCTGGCGCCCGTCCTGCTGCTCTGTCGATAGGGTTCTATACACTCCTCACCTTTAATCAAATTCGGGAGAACACATCCCCCACAGGAGTCGTTCCCTAGGATCACCTGAGCTTCCATCCTGGGCAGTAGAGCACAGACCCCTACTACAAGAGTCTGACAACCATAGTCTGAATTAAGAGTCACCTTATGAAGGGGCATCCTCACTTGTCCCCCCAACGTCCTTATCAGGGCTTCCCCTGTACTGGAACGTCTGTAGTCCTCGGGGAAGAGGGATTCACTAACAAGGGTGAAGTCGGATCCAGTGTCCCTCAGCATCCTTGCTGGCACAGGATCAGCTCCTCTTATCTTCACCGTCCCCTCACACACAAAGGGGTGAATCCTCTTCTCCCTTATCACTGGCATATCACCTGAATTATCGTTGGCTTCTTCGCTTCCTATCCTCGCGAAAGCCACATTCCCACTGTGCCTTGGGCGGCTGCACTCCCTTGCGAAGTGTCCTCGTCCCCCACAGTTGTAACACCGACCACCTCTCCTGGGCGACCCTCTACTAGTCACCCTGGTAGCACCAACGGTAGAGGTTCCCTGGGTCCTCCTAGGACTCCCCGTCGTCGGTTCCCGGGCAGCGGCAATCGCTCCCGAGCTAGGTCCACTGCTCACAGCTTGGGGCTTCCTTCCCGCGTCCCTTGAGCTCTTGAACCGGGTTACTTCATCGGGCACACTACTCTTGGGAGAGTCCCCACCCGTCCTCGCTCCTCCTGAACTCCTAAAGTTCCCTCCCGACCTGGGGTAAGGCGAGTGTCTGGGCGGCCCCTCCCTCCTGAGATGTAGTGCCTCTTCCAGCATGTCGGCTCGGTCCGCTGCAGCCTTTAGGTCCTTAATACCTGCTTCTCTCACCCTTACTCGCAACTCTGGATGGAGCACTGACATAAACTTCTCCATCACTATCAGTCGTTTGATGTCATCCGCCGACTCCGCTTCCTCCGCCTTCAACCACCGTAGGAACTTCCGTTCCATATCCCTGGCGGTCTCGGCGTAAGACTTTCCCGACGCTCTTGTACACTCTCTGAACCGCTTCCGGTACATCTCCGGAGTCAGCCGGAATGAGTGGAGCACCGCATTCTTAATTGCGTCGTAATTAGCACACTCTTCTAGGTCCAGCATGTTGTAGGCTTCCCGGGCCTCACCAGTCAACCTGCCCTGGACCAGAGCAGCCCAATCATCTTCTGGCCACTCCTTCAGAGTTGCTATCCGTTCAAAGTGTTCGAAGAACGCCTCAGCTTCTTGTGGTTCGAACGTAGGTAAGTCACGTTCCCTTACCTTGAAGTCATCCCGCCGTGCAGGTAGAGCGGGCAGACCACGCTCAATGCGACACAATTCGACTTCTTTCTTTGCCTTTATCTCCTCCAGTCGCAGTCGTCTCTCTCCTTCTTCTCGCTGCAGCCGTGCTTCTCGCTCACGCTCCTCTCGCTGCATTTGCGCTTCTCTTTCCTCTCGCCTCAGCTGGGCTTCCAGTTGCATCTTCATTATTTCCAGTTGCAGGCTCCTCTTACTACAGCTGGACCTTCCACTGCTCCCATGTTCACTGTGAATTCCCTCCACACTGGTAGGCGCTTGGGGTGGCTCTAGTCGGGACGGTTCACCTTGCGACGGCTCTTCTCGGGACGGATCTCCTTGAGATGGCTCCTCTCCCGTCGCCTCCTCTCGAGCTGTGAGCTGTGCCATGATCTCTATCCTTCGCTCTGCAACCTTAGTCGTCCTCAACCTGATCCCAAAGTGGTTTGCCACTTGTTGGAGCTGGGCCTTGGTACACTCTTCCAAAATTCTCTCGTCCCTTGTGTCAATAAATTTCTTTACTTTATCCTCCTCCATCTCTATATCGTCGAGCATACACGACAGCACAGACAAGTTAGTAGGTACTAATTTCACCGTTTCAGTCCCTTAGCTGGTTGGGTAACAGTACTCTGAATTCACTGGCCACACTGTATTTGTACCCTGGCAACACTGTCTTGAAATCTTGGGCAACACTGTAGCTTGATCAACACACCTTGGCAACACTGTAGCTTGATCCACGCTTCCTGGCGAAGTCTCCAGTTCTTGGCTACTGTGGTTCGAATCCTGGCAAGGTCGCCAGTTCTCTGTCACGGGGGGTGGGCCGGGGCTCTGCTAGCACTCGGCTGCTAGGGGCTCGAAAGGCCGAATACTCAGCCCCTCCGACTCCCGGGATTCACCGGAGTCTCCTTGGTCCCACAGGAGAGGACCAGCAATGCCCACCTCCGCAGGTCTTTGCTTCCACCACTGAAGGGGTGCCACTGACTCACCCTGGAAGCCCTTCAGTCAACCACGGGGAAACTGCTATCAGCAATTCCGGCCTAGACCCGTGGAGGAGTGAAGGAAGACTCGGGCTTACTTTGTAACAATGACCTCCCTGAGTCTTGCCTGCCGGACAAAGAGGTTGCAGGAACTCCTTTCCCGCCTGTCTTCTCTATCTTTTCCTCAACAAGGTCGCCAGCTGGGTTATTATATCTGCACCCCAGCGATGCAGTTCAGTGGGTGTATATATGTTGTCTGTTGCCAGAGTGTTGCTACTCCCAAGACAATAAGAAATTCTATAGGGAACGTGATGTCCCCTAAATGGTACTATGATAACCCTCGTGTATGCTCAATAGAGAAATTTTGCAATGGAGGCACACTTAAACACAATAGTAAAATGTGTGAATTTACTGACACGAATTACATGATCACACATATGATTACAAGTGATACAAGGAAATGAAAATAATAATAATAACTCTGGAGATTGTCAGCAACTCTTCTCTCACGTTCTCCAGGCTCCTTCAACTGGGCAGATAGACAGGAGTCACACACTCTCTCACAGAAGGGCCTCTTCACCACGTCGGCTCCTCTTCTTCACTGTCCTGCCATCCACACACACTGTCCTCTCTGACAGTCCTGGACATAAGCTGCCCTGCAGCCTATTCTGCTACTAAAGCATTAATATCCTATTTCCACATATATAAGTGAATATAATGGCCTATCTAGCCTACTCTCACAAAGGGGTAATGGGAGGGAAAATGATCTACCTTAACAATCCTTGGCTCACGACGCCTGTCCCTCGATGGTGTGAGGGTCCTATGCTTCCTGAGTCGATCCTCGGTGATCCAGGAACGTTCCCACAGGTCCTCAGGTGTCGTGAAGCCTTCGCGTCTTCGCCGTTCCAATCCCTGGGGTTCAGCTATCCCAATCCTGGTCCATCAATGGGCGCTGAGCTAATCGCCATATTCACACACACGTTCCTTCCACGAGGCGTTGCTCCTCGTCCTAGGAACGGTGTCGTCCCTCTAACAACCTCAGTGGATGTGACCCAGTCACAGCTATGCCTGCCCGCCACACCTTTCAGGCCCTCAACGTCACGCGTCGCCGCCCAGCGTCGTCACCGACAATTCTCCAAGTTTGGCACTTCTCTGCCCACTCAACTTGGTTCCTTTTTGCTTCCCAGAAGCGCGGGGCCTCCTATGTATCAGGTGGGCTGCGATGGCTAGCTCTAATCCACTGAGAAAGGCCTGTTTAGCCTCCAATCCTTGAGAGCTGACAGAGGAGCGTCCTCTCCCCTTCGCTGTCAGGTCAAATCTGACGTTGGCGCCGCCCGGGACACTCGGTGACGTCACGGCGGGCTCTAATTGGTCGCCCGTGACCCGAGTCATCCAATCCGCACACGGCTAGCGTCCATTCCAAAACGTCATATCTGCAGTAGGGGATACTCTTTCATTTATATCCGGGCGCCTCTTTCCCCTTACCTACAGACTTATAATGTAAGTTTCTCCCTGTAGGGAGAGTCGATATGACTCTTATAGCAGGCAACGAAAGAGATAGGAGAGGGCACCGTAACATACCCCTCCCCTTAAAATAAGAGTCATATCGGTTAGTGAATCCGGGAGAGGGCACCGTAACAATACTAAGACGAATGTGGACACTTGGACGGGTGTGGATACTAGGAGGAGTGTGGACAATTGGACGAGTGTGGACACTAGGACGAGTGTGTGGACAATAGGAAGAGTGTGGATACAATGACGAGAGTGGACACTACGACGAGTGTGGACATAAGGACGAAAGTGGACACAAGGACGAGTGTGGACACTTGGACCAGTGTGAACACTAGGATGAATGTGGACACTAGGACGAGTGTGGACACAAGGGACGAGTGTGAACACTTGGACGAGTTTGAACACTAGGACGAGTGTGAACACTGGGAGACGTGAGGACACTAGGACGAGTGTGGACACTAGGACGAGTGTGGACACAAGGGACGAGTGTGGACACAAGGGACGAGTGTGGACAGTAATACGAGTGTGAACACTAGGAAGAGTGTGGACACTAGGACGGGTGTGGACACTAGGACGAATGTGAACACTAGGACGAGTGTGGACACAAAGACGAGTGTGGACACAAGGAGGAGTGTGGACACTTAGACGGGTGAGGACACTAGGACGGGTGTGGACACTAGGACGATTGTGGACACTAGGACGAGTGTGGACACAAAGACGAGTGTGGACACAAGGACGATCGTGGACACAACGAGGAGTGTGGACACTTGGAGGGGTGAGTACACTAGGACGGGTGTGGCCACTAGGACGAGTGTGGACATAAGGACACGAGTGTGGACACTTGGACGAGTGTGGACACTAGGACGAGTGTGAACACTAGGACGAGTGTGGACACTAGGACGGGTGTGGACACTAGGACGAATATGGACACTAGCACGAGTGTGGATACAAGGAACGAGTGTGGACACTTGGACGAGTGTGGACACTAGGACGAGTGTGAACACTACGACGAGTGTGGACAATAGGACGGATGTGGACACTAGGACGAGTGTGCACACTTGGACTAGTCTGGACACTAGGTCGGGTGTGGACACTAGGACGAGTGCGGACACTAGGACGAGTGTGGACACTAGGACGAGTGTGGACACAGGGACGAGTGTTTACACTCGGACGAGTGTGGACACTAGGACGAATGAGGACACTTTGACGGGTGTGGAAACTAGGACGAGTGTGAACAATAGGACGAGTGTGGACACAAGGACGAGTATGGACACAAGGACGAGTGTGGTCACTTGGACGGGTGGGGACACAAGGAAGAATGTGGACACTAGGACGAGTGTGAACACAAAGACGAGTGTGGACACACGGACGAGTGTGGACACAAGGAAGAGTGTGGACACTTGGAAGAGTGTGGACACTTGGACGAATGAGGACAATAGGACGAGTGTAGACACTTGGACGGGTGTGGAAACTAGGACGAGTGTGAACAATAGGACGAGTGTGGACACAAGGACGAGTATGGACACAAAGACGAGTGTGGACACGTGGACGGGTGGGGACACTAGGACGAATGTCGACACGAGGACGAGAGTGGACACAAAGACGAGTGTGGACACAAGGACGAGTGTGGACACAAGGAGGAGTGTGGACACTTGGACGAGTGTGTACACACGGAGGAGTGTGGACACTTGGACAGGTGTGGACACTAGGACGTGCGTGGACACAAGGACGAGTCTGGATACAAGGACGAGTGTGGACACTTGGACGGCTGTGGACACTCGGACGAATGTGGACACTGGGACGAATGTGGACATAAGGACGAAAGTGGACACAAGGACGAGTTTGGACACTTGGTCGGGTGTGGTCACTAGGACGAATGTGAACACTAAGACGAGTGTGGACACAAAGACGAGTGTGGAAACAAGAACGAGTGTGGACACATGGAAGAGTGTGGACACTTAGACGGGTGAGGACACTAGGACGGGTATGGACACTAGGACGAGTGTGGACACTAGGACGAGCGTGAACACTACGACGAGTGTGGACACCTGAACGGATATGGACACTAGGATGAGTGTGGACACTAGGACGAGTGTAGTCACTAGGACGAGTGTGGACACTAGGACGAGTGTGGACACAGGGACGAGTGTGGACACTCAGACGAGTGTGGAAACTTGGGTGAATGACGACAATAGGACGAGTGTAGACACTAGGACGAGTGTGGACACTAGGACGAGTGTGGACACATGGAAGAGTGTGGACACTTGGACGAATGACGACAGTAGGACGAGCGTGGACACTTTGACGGGTGTGGAAACTAGGACGAGTATGGACACAAGGATCAGTATGGACACTTGGACGGGTGGGGTCACAAGGACGAATGTGGACACTAGGACGAGTGTGGACACAACGACGAGTGGGTGGACACATGGACGAGTGTGGACACAAGGAAGAGTGTGGACACTTGGAATAGTGTGGACACTTGGACGAATGACGACAGTAGGACGAGCGTGGACACTTTGACGGGTGTGGAAACTAGGACGAGTGTGGACATTTGGACGAGTATGGACACAAAGACGAGTGTGGACACTTACACGGGTGGGGACACAATGACGAATGTGAACACTTGGACGAGTGTAGGCACGAAGACGATTGTGGATACAAGGAGGAGTGTGGACACTTCGACAGGTGTGGACACTAGGATGGGTGTGGACACTTGGACGAATGTCGACACCAGGTCGTGTGTGGACACAAGGACGAGTGTGGATACAAAGACACGGGTGGACACTTGGACGTCTGTGGATTCTCGGTCGAATGTGGACACTAGAACGAATGTGGACATAAGGACGAAAGCGGACACAAGGACGAGTGTGGACACTTGGACGGGTGTGGACACTAGGACGAATGTGAACACTAACACGAGTGTGGACACAAAGACGAGTGTGGACACAAGGAGGAGTGTGGACACTTAGACGGGTGAGGACACTAGGACGGGTGTGGATACTAGGACGAATGTGGAAAATAGGGACGAGTGTGGACTCAAAGACGAGTGTGGACACAAGGACACGAGTGTGGAAACTAGGACGAGTGTGGACACTAGGACGGGTGTGGATACTAAGACGAATGTGGACACTTGGACGGGTGTGGATACTAGGAGGAGTGTGGACAATTGGACGAGTGTGGACACTAGGACGAGTGTGGACAATACGACGAGTGTGGACAATACGACGAGTGTGGATACAATGACGAGAGTGGACACTATGACGCGTGTGGACATAAGGACTAAGGGTTAAAGTGGACACAAGGACGTGTGTGGACACTTGGACCAGTGTGAACACTAGGATGAATGTGGACACTAGAACGAGTGTGGACACTAGGACATGTGTGGACACTAGGACGAGTGTGGACAATGGGAGAAGTGAGGACACTAGGACGAGTGTGGACACTAGGGCGAATGTGGACACTAGGACGAGTGTGGACAATGGGAGAAGTGAGGACACTAGGACGAGTGTGGACACTAGGGCGAATGTGAACACTAAGACGAGTGTGGACACACAACGAGTGTGGACACAAGGACGAGTGTGGACACAAGGACACGAGTGTGGACACTTGGACGAGTGTGGACACTTGGACGAGTGTGAACACTAGGACGAGGTGTGGACACTAGGACGGGTGTGGACACTAGGACGAATGTAGACACTGGGACGGGTGTGGACACTATGACGAGTGTGGACAATTGGACCGGTGTGGACACTAGGACGACTGTGGACACAAGGAGGATTGTGGACACTTGGACGGGTGTGGACACTAGGTCGAGTGTGGACACTAGGACGATTGTGGACACTAGAGGAGGGAGTGAGGACACTAGGACGAGTGTGGACACTAGGACGAGTGTAGACACCAGAGCTAGTGTGGACACTAGGACGAGTGTAGACACTTAGACGAGTGGGGACACTTGGACGGGCGTGGACACTATGACGGGTGAGGACAATAGAACGAGTGTGGACACTTGGACGAGTGTGGCCACATGGACGGGTGTGGAAATAAGGACGTGTGTGGCCATAAGGACAAATGTGGCCACAGTAACGAGTGTGAACACTTGACGGGTTTGGACATTCGGACGAATATGGACACTAGGCCGAGTGTGGACACAAAGTACGAGTGTGGACACTTGGACGAATGTGGACACTAGGACGAGTGTTGACAATAGGACGAGTCTGAACACATGGACGAGTGTGGGCACTAAGACGGGTGTGGACACTAGGACGAATGTGGACACTAGGAGGAGTGAGGACACTAGGACGAGTGTAGACACAAGGATGAGTGTGGACACAATGATGACCTGTGGACACAAGGACGAGTGTGGATACAAGGAGGCGTCAGGACACTTGGACGGGTGTGGACATTTGGACGGGTAATGACACTAGGACGAGTGTGGACAAAGGACGAAAGTGGACACAAGGACGAGTGTGGACACTTGGACGGTCGTGGACACTAGGACGGGTGAGGACAATAGAACGAGTGTGGACACAATGACGATTGTGGACAATTGGACGAGTGTGACAACAGGACGAGTGTGGACACTTAGACGGGTGTGGAACATGACGGGTGTGGACACTTGGGCGGGTGTGGACACTAGGCGAGTGTGGACACAAAGACGAGTGTGGACACAGGACGAGTGTGGAACAACGAGTGAGTGTGGACACTTGGAGGGGTGAGTACACTAGAACGGGTGTGGACCTAGGACGAGTGTGGACACAAGGACACGAGTGTGGACAATTGGACAGGTGTGGACACTTGACGAGTTAGGAAACAAAGACGAGTGTGGACACTAGACGGGTGTGGCCACTAGGACGAATGTAACACTTGGACGGGTGTGGACACTATGAAGAGTGTGGACAATTGTCGCGTGTGGACACTAGGACGACTGTGGACAACAAGTCGAGTGTGGACACTTGGACAGGGGGACATACGACGAGTGTGGACACCGGGACGAGTGTGGACACTAGAAGGAGTGAGGACACTAGGACGAGTGAGGACAATAGAACGAGTGTGGACACAATGACGATTGTGGACAATTGGACGAGTGTAGACACTTAGAGGAGTGTGGACACTTACACGGGCTTGAACACTAGGACGAGTGTGAACACATGGACGGGTGTGGACACAAGGACGTGTGTGGACTTAAGGACGAATGTGGACACAGTAACGAGTGTGAACACTGTGGACGGGTTTGGATCATTCGACGAATATGGCCAATAGCGAGTGTGGACACAAAATACGAGTGTGGATACTTGGGACGGGTTTGGACACTAGGACGAGTGTTGACAATAGGACGAGGAA
>WNGS01141848.1:0-10395 GCA_020271785.1 Procambarus virginalis
TGTTCCGAGCTGAGCATGCCCCTGGGGGCCAAGCACTCCTGCTGTTCCAGCTGATGTGGTCCCAGCCGAGGTTCCAGCAGCCGACGGCACAGCTGGCGGTGTTCCAGCTGAGTGTGACCTGGGGGCCAAGCACGGCTGCTGTTGTACCAGCTGATGTGGTCCCAGCGATGTTCCAGCCGCTGACGGCCCAACTGGCGGTGTTCCTGCCGAGCATGCCCCCGGGGCCATGCACAGCTGCTGTTGTTCCGGCGGAGGTGGTCCCAGCCGATGGTCCAGCAGCTGAGGGGCAGCTGGGGGCGTTCTATTATTAATTGTTATTTTCTCTTAATTTGTTATATTATTTATTTTATTATTTATTTCTTAAAAATTTTTAGTATTTATTTGTATTATTTCCCTCGTTGGTCTCCGGAGTGGACAGTGTTCACATTACTATTTATATTTGTTATTTCCTATTGCTTATTTCCTATTTCCATTACTATTTATATTTGTTATTTCCTACATGGAGTACAGCCAGGCTCAGCTGGCAGTCTTCCACAGAGGGTGCCCTAGTAATGAAATTTAATTAACCAGTCATTACGGTTATTGTAAAAAAAAAAAAATTAATTTGTTAATTATTAACCGTTAGGCTTATTCGTCATTATGATTTATTAATTACTACTATAATTGCTTATATGCTGCCGTGTCTCAGCAGCTGAAGGCCCAGCTGAGCACGCCCTTATATACATCCATTGTTTATGTGTATGTAAATTAATTACCGTATCTTATGCTCCGGAGGGCTCAGCTGGTGCTGTTGCAGCCGAGCTTGTCAGCCTCCCTCTTTATTCACGTACGTTTGCTGTTCCTTGCATTTTGTCATTCTTTATTCATTTCTAATTCTTGTATTATATATTGCCAGCTGGCGGTGAGTAGCTGAGCACGCCCCAGGGGAACGAGCCCAGCTGCTGAGGTCCCAGCCGATGCGTAGGCTCAGCTGGTGGCGTTGCAGCTGAGCATGCTCGGCCACCCACTACTTATACACGACCGCCGTTTCTTTACACTTCGTCATTCTTTATATTCAAGCCCAGCTGCTGGGGTCCCACACGACGATCCAGGAGCCGTTGGCACAGCTGGTGGTGGTTCATCTGAGCATGCCCTTGGGCTCTGCCAGCTCCTGATGTCCTGGCCGAACACTTTCTTGCAGCTAGGTACAGCTGACGAGGCTGCAGATGGAGTGTCCTAACGAGGATCTGCACGAGAGTAGGGAAGAACGCAATTTCTAACCATTCTTAATATAATTTCATTACAGTTCTCATTCGTCTTGTTGGGCGTAAGTGTTTCTGCAGTGCCACGCCACCTCACACCCCTCATACCTTGGCCTGTTGGCGTTCCTTGGTACCTCCCCGCTGCTTGGCGAGTCGGACTTCGCCACACTATATGCAGCCCTATAGGCGCCCCCACAGTACTCCGGCTGCACTGTGCCCTAACATTGACTTATAATTTATATTACTTAATATAATTGTGTCTATAAAAACATGTATTATAATACTTTTTAATTTTTAAAAAGTTTATTATATTTAAATCTGTATTCTATTTATTTATATATTACTTATTGTATTTATTATTATTTATTAATTTATTTAATAATTTGTAATTTGTATAAATATTTATATGAATTATAAAATATAATTTTCATTAATAACTGCCGTGCCGGTGCGTACTAGTTACTTGACGCTGGCATTTACTCCTCTTAGTTACGACGGAGGAGGCGTCCGTTTGTCCCAGGAGTTGCACTTATTGTATCTGGCAGTACCACGCTAGGCTTTTCAGTTACTCCCCTCAGTTATGCTTGGGGCTTCACCCACTTCCACCATTCCTGCCTTTCGCAACAGGTGTCGCATACAGTTGGCCCACACTCGCAGCCGCCAGTCAAATTATGGTGCGGATCCTATGTAACTGGGCCTCTGCCTTTTTGTTAACTGGCACACCATCTCCTGCCCACCCTTACTGTTTTGATAATTCCAGATCCACGATCGAACGAGGACGAGGAAATCCTGTGATGATCGAGGAACACACGGCGTGGCCCGAAAGGTGGAACATGGCTCTCATGCCCCCCGGGAGAGGTATCCTGGGAGACGAACTACCCGCTTCCAAGCGGACACCTCCACTCAGCACCCGCGGGGCTCACCAGTGACAACAGCCGACACGGGGTCGACCCTGGGGAGTCGGCCTCGGAGAGGACAGCGTTCACATTCCTACACCCGCCCTGGGGCCAGACATCAGGTCTGGTCTCTGTGAGGGTGGGCTACTACGACAAAGAAAAACATGGGAACGACCAGTCATTTCCCGCGGCGACAAGCGCTTCCTACATGGAGTACAACCCCGGCGCTATGTACTCCACCCAGTCCACGGCAGGGGCTTCCCGCCTCCCCGCTCCTCGGCTCGTCAAGATGGTACTCCGACGGCCCTCCAAGCGAGCTGCGTCTCCTCGCAGCATCTGCCCAGTAGGCCCGGAATGGTACCTTTTTCAGTCAGGATCATGTAAGACTGACTGTTTTTTTAATGGCCTCTCCGGGCATACGGGCACGCTTACGGCCAAGGTACCGAGAAGGCATGTACCCACTTTTGAAGCCAGCTTCCGCTCGCCCTTCGGGGGTGGGGGTTCCGCGCCGCTGGCCCTCACGGGATTGGGGGTGCTCCGACGGAACCCCCAATGTGATAAGCCAAGAATACCAAGAACTGGAATTACCGCAGTCTAATTACAGATTTCACGGCAATTGAATTACATTAGCATGATAACGGCTATCCATTATTTGCTGTATAATTTTTTATGCCCATTCACTATTCATTATGAAGCAGTATTTATTTATCCATTTAGTCGTTATAATTAGCCTATGCTTCTTCATGCAAGAACTTCATTAATAATCATTTATGATTATTTTAATTTGTGATAAATTTCGTATTAATTACTTTGTAAGTAATTTATATAATAATTAATTTTGTAATTAATTTGTAATTATTATGTTAAGTAATTAATTTATATAATTAATAATAAATTAAGCCCCCACGTGGTGCGTTTTCTTCCAACCCACAGAAATTATTATAATTATAAATATATCATATTATGGTTTATAATTAAGTTCTTAAGAGTGATTATGCGTCATAATTAACATACGTCTATCTTTACCTCAACATTTTATAAGTTAATTTCTGTCTGTATATGATGATGATCATATACAATTAAGGTAGCATTGCAACTTTATAGGAAATTGTTAAGTCCAAAATATATCTTGATAATTATACTTGAGATATTGTTACAATAAACGTTTGAAAACAAAGTTTATATATGTATTTAAAATATAAAACAATTTGCGTTTATCAACGCATCTCTCTGAATTACAATTTTTTCTGAATTGTGAAGCCTGTATTGCCCGCCTGGCAGGACACTGATGCATTGAAAGTTTTTATGTGTCCGGACACCGGCGATGGTGTGGTATTGGCTATTTATTTAACCATGTCTTGGCTTTCATTTAAGATATATTTTCCTTGAAATGTAGTCACATTATCGTCTACATCTTTGTTTATGCTGATATATAGACCTTTGATGTTACTTTGCACATATGCAAATGAATTACACAGTTAATTCACTTGTTTGCAGGCGTTCACACTCCCTGAGATAGCCATCACGTAAATGTAAAAAGGCATGTATCTTCACTTTCACTTCAGTTATATTTATGCTAAAGTATTAACATGCAGCTTATATTTCTGTCTTTATTATGACATAGAAAACTTCGTTTATTACAATATTTAGATTAAATTAACATTGATCTTCGAAAGATCATAGATCCCATCGATAGGGAGCGTCGGCCAAGAAACCTTCTTTAAAATATGAATATCTTTCCTGTCTAATAAAATATAATCTCTGTGATGGATTCACAAAAACTATTTTATCTCTGCATTTCTGATAACATATACAAATATAAGTTTTATTTGTGAATCTCTATTAATTAAGTAATATATCAGAGAGTGTGTAGGATTCGGTGTTCTATGAACGAAAAGGACATTGGTAGTTTAAGTAGCGAACGCATACAAACGAATAACGTTAGTATCTATATAACAAAATTATTGTCCTGTGGAGTTGATTTACCTTACAGACACATTTTTATAAATAAATATTAAATGTTTTGTGGCTATGAAAGATATTATTACAAATACCCATTCTACTTGTTAATATCATTAATTAAATTTGCGACAATTTGAGCAAAGAATTAAGACGACTGGATCACTGTGTACAGGAGGCTGATATGGCAGCAAACATTCTCCAGGCGACCATATATCTTGGATAAGTCGCTCCACAATTTTGTCGCTTGAACCGTCGACTTCCTATGGCGTCACCTGCTACATATTTACTTCGGATTTCGATATGAAATGACATTATTTCAGAGTGAAAATAGGTTTGATCGTGTTCTACGTGCAGCACCAACATTACAGTAAGTAAATATATCATATTTCTTCATTACTTACGTAATACTAGGAGGATTTGGGTACATTTGGGTAGATTTGGGTAATTCTACGGACCAGTCCCAGCCGATGATCCAGCAGCTGAGCACAGCCGGAGGGCAGGAGGAAGCCGGAGAGCTTCCTGGCATTACGTTGGTACTGGATGAATATGTTAGGTTGGGCTGACCTAACCTAAACTACCCTAACCTAACCTAACCTTCCGGCGCTTGGTTCGTCATGTTTAGTTGGCGTCGCCAGCTCTATATTTTGTCTAATTTTTAATAAAAATATATTTTCCAGATTAGAATTATGCCGGAGCAGCCGGCCCATCTCCATTATCCTAAGGTACAGTCCTGCCCGTGTTCTCCACGCCCGCGTGCGCGGTGCCCTGTTGTAGTTGGGATTGTCCCCGGTGCCTGGCGTGTACCCAGCGCCTGTCCCGGCTGCTGATGTTCCGGCGGAAGTGGTTCCCGCTGATGGTCCAGCAGCCGAAGGCTGGCATGCTGAGCTAGCCCCTGGGGGCAAAGCACAGCTGCTGTTGTTCCGGCTGATGTGGTGCCAGCCGATGACCCAGCAACTGTTGGCACAGCAGGTGGTGAGCCAAGCTGAGCATGCCCCTGGGGGCCGAGCACAGCTGCAGCTAGCCGGTCACCAAAACAAACCTAACCGAACCTAACCTAACTGATGCTTGGTTCGTCGTCTTTATTTGGCGTCACCAGCTCTTCATTTCGGCTAAAATTTTAATAAAAATATATTTTTCAGATTAGACTTATGCCGGAGCAGCCGGCCCATCTCCATTATCCTAAGGTACAGTCCTGCCCGTGTTCCCCTCCACGCCCGCGTGTGCGGCGCACAGTTGTAGTTAGGATTGTCCCCGGTGCCCGGCGTGTACCCAGCGCCTTTCCCGGCTGCTGATGTTCCGGTGGAAGTGGTTCCCGCCGATGATCCAGCAGCCGAAGGCTGAGCATGCTGAGCATGCCCCTGGGGGACAAGCACAGCTGCTGTTGTTCCGGCTGATGTGGCACCAGCCGATGGTCCAGCAACTGATGGCACAGCTGGTGGAGTGCCAAGCTGAGCCTGCCCCTGGGGGTCGAGCACAGCTGCTGTTGTTCCGGCTGATGTGGCCCCAGCCGATGAGCCAGCAACTGTTGGCACAGCTGGTGGGGTCCCAAGCTGAGCATGCCCCTGGGGGCCGAGCACAGCCGCTGTTGTTCCGGCGGATGTGGTCCCAGCCGATGTCTAGCAGCTGAGGGCACAGCTGGTGGTGTTCCAGCTGTGCATGCCCCTGGGGGCTAAGCACAGCTGCTGTAGTTCCGGCTGATGTGGTACCGCCAGCAGACGGCACAGCTGGCGGTGTTCCAGCTGAGCATGCCCCCGGGGGCCAAGCACAGCTGCTGATGCTCCGGCGGAGGTGGTCACAGTCGATGGTTCAGCAGCTGAGGGCACAGCGGGTGGTGTCCTATTATTAATTTTATTTTTCCATTATTAGTTTCTTGTTATAATTTATTTATTATTTATTTCTTTAATTTTATAATTTTATTGTGTTTGTTGTTCTAAGTCCCATCTATATAAATTTGTTATTTCCTATTGCTTACTTTACTTCCCAGCCGACGATCCAGCAGCTGATGGTTCAGCTGGCGGTGTTCCGAGCGGAGCATGACACTGGGGGCCAAGTAAAGCTGCTGTTGTTCCGGCTGATGTGTTCCCAGCCGATGATCCAGCAGCCGACGGCACAGCTGGCGGTGTGCCAGCTGAGCATGCCCTGGGGGCCAAGCACAGCTGCTGTTGTTCCGGCCGCTGAGGTCCCAGCCGATGATCCAGCATGCCGATGGCACACCTGGTGGTGTTTATTACCAGTCCCGGCTTATGTGGTCCCAGCCGATGATCCAGCAGCTGACGGCACAGCTGGCTGTGTGCCAGCTGAGCATGCCCTGGGGGCCAAGCACAGCTGCTGTTGTTCCGGCTGATGAGGTCCCAGCCGATGATCCGGCATGCGGATGGCACACCTGGTGGTGTTTATTACCAGTCCCGGCTGATGTGGTCCCAGCTGATGATCCAGCAGGTGACGGCACAGCTGGCGGTGTGCCAGCTGAGCATGCCCTGGGGGCCAAGCACAGCTGCTGTTGTCCCGGCTGATGAGGTCCCAGCCGATGATCCAGCATGCCAATGGCACACCTGGTGGTGTCCCAGCTGTGCACGACCCCGGGGGCCAAGCACAGCTGCTGTTGTTCCGGCTGATGTGGTACCAGCCGATGATCCAGCTACTGATGCCACAGCTGGTGGCGTTCCGAGCGGAGCATGACCCAGGCGGCCAAGCACAGCTGCTGTTGTTCCGGCGGAGGTGGTCCCAGCCGATGATCCAGCAGCTGACGGCACAGCTGGCGGTGTTCCAGCTGAGCATGCCCCTGGGGGCCAAGCCCGGCTGCTGTAGTTCCAGCTGATGTGGTCCCAGCTGATGGTCCAGCAGCCGCAGGCTCCGCTGGCAGTCTTCCAGAGGAGCGTGCCCTTGCCAGCTGCTGAGGTCCCAGCCGATGATCCAGCAGCTGATGGCACAGCTGAGGGTGTTTCACCTGAGCATGCCCTGGGGGGCCAGGACCAGTTCTGGATGTCCTGGCTGAAGATTTTCGCGCAGCTGCAAGGTCCAGTTGCCGAGGCTGCAGATGGCGTGTCCCAAACGAGGATCTTCACGAGGGAAGAAGGGAAGTAAGCATTTTCTAACCATTCTTGCTAATATTTTTGTTACAGTTCTCATTCGTCTTGTCGAGCATAAGTGGTTCTGCAGTTCCATGCCACTTACCCCCTGCCTTGGCCTGTTGGCGTCCCTTAGTACTTCCCGCTTACACTGGGGGCCAGGCACAGCTGCCGTTGTCCCGCTGGTGGGGTACCACCCGATGATTCAGTGGCTGCTGGCCCAGCTGGTGGTGTTCCAGCTGGGCATGCCCTGGGGGGCCAAGCACAGCTGCTGTTGTCCCGGCTGGTGTGGTCCCAGCCGATGTTCCAGTAGCTGATGGCACAGCTGGTGGTGTTCCAGCTGAGCTTGCCCCTGGGGGCCATGTACAGCTGCTGTTGTCCCGGCTGATGCGGTACCAGCCGATGAGCCAGCAGCTGATGGCACAGCTGGGGGTGTTCCAGCTGGGCACGCCAGGGGGCCAAGCGCAGCTGCTGTTGTTCCGGCTGAGGTGGTCACAGCCGATGGCCCAGCTGGTGGTGCCCCAAGCTGCGCATGCCCATGGGGGCCAGGCACAGCTGCTGCTGTTCCGGCCGATGAGGTACCAGCCGAGGATCCAGCAGTCGATGGCCAAGCCGCTGGTGTTCCACCTGAGCAGGCCCCTGGGGGCCAAGCGCGGCTGCTGTTGTTACGGCTGAGGTGGTCCCAGCCAATGATCCAGCAGCTGATGGCCCAGCTGGTGGTGTCCCAAGCTGAGCACGCCCCTAACGCATTTTCTCTCCTTTTAATAATAAATTTGTTACAGTTCTCATACGTCTTATTGAGCGTAAGTGGTTCCGCAGTTCGATTCCACTTAACACCCTCTTACCTTGGACTGTTGGCGTGCCTTAGTATCTCCCCGCGGCATAGCGATATGGACTTCGCTGCACTCTGGCAGTCTTCGGAGCCACCTGCAGTCCACTGGCTGAACTGTGCTTCAACATCATCATCATCATCACCATCATCTTATTAAATTTAATTTGATAATTTAATTTATGTAAAATACTTATATAAATGCTATTATATATAATTTATTATTGGTACTGGCCGTGCCGGTGCCTACCAACTCTCGACGCAGCCCGCTCAGCTATGCCTGGGACTTTATTCAATCCTACCTATTCCTGCCTTCCGGACAGGTGTCGCAGCCAGTATCCCACTCTCGCAGCCTAAGTCGCCAGCAGTATACAGTACTTTGATGCGGTTCCACGCACCTGTGCCTTTGCTCTTCACGTTAACTCTGCACACCAGCCCTTGCCCACCCTTACTGCTTTATTACTTCCAGACCCACAACAGAACGAGGACGACGAAAACCTGTGATGATCGTGGAAGGCGCAGTGGGGCTATGAACGGTGGACCACGGCTCTCATGCCCACCGTGCGAGGTATACTGGGAGGCATCCGACTCCCTTCTAAGCAGACACCTCCACTCCACACCCGAGGGGCTCACCACAGCGACAACGACCGACTCGGGGTCGACCCTGGCGAGTCGGCCTCGGAGTGGACAGCGTCCACATTCCCACACCCGCCCTGGGGCCAGCCATCCAGGACTGGTCTCTGCGAAGGTGGGCTACTACGACGAAGATAAACACGGAAACAACCAGTCATTCCCCACGGTGACAAGCGCTGCCTGCATGGAGTACAAACCCGGCAGTATGTACTCCTCCCAGTCCACAGTGGGGGGCTATTCCCGCCTCCCCGCTCCACGGCTCGTCAAGATGGTACTCCGCCGGCCCACCAAGCGAGCTGCGTCTCCTCGCAGCATCTGCCAAGTAGACCCGGAAAGGTACCTTTTTCAGTCTGGGTCAAGGAAGACCGACTGTTTTTTAATGGCCTCTCCGGGCATACGGGCACGCTTACGGCCACAGTAGCGAGGAGACCCACAATAGAATGAGGACGACGAAAACCTGTGATGATCGAGGAAGGCGCAGTGGGGCCACGAAAGGTGGACCACAGCTCTCATGCCCACCGTGCGAGGTATACTGGGAGGCAACCGACTCGCTTCTAAGCAGACACCACTCCACACCCGAGGGGCTCACCACAGCGACAGCGACCAACACGGGGTCGACCCTGGGGAGTCGGCCTCGGAGTGGATAGCGTTCACATTCCCGCACCCGCCCTGGGGCCAGCCGTCCAGGACTGGTCCCTGTGAGGGCGGGATACTACGACGAAGATATACACCGGATCGACAGTCATTCGCCATGGTGGAAGCGCTCCCTGCTGGAGTCCAATTTCGGCAGTAGGCCCCCCTTCCAGGGCATAGACGGCGGGCCACCCCGCCTTACTGCCCAGGGACCGTCTAGTTGCCGCTCCATAAGCCTCCAAGCGAGCTGTGTCTGCTCGCAGCATCTGCCTAGAGGACTCGGATTGGTACCTTTTTCAGTCAGGATACCATGAGTGTTTTAATGGCCTCTCCGGGCATCTGGGCACGCTTACGGCCACGTAGCAAGTAGTCATGCTACTATTTAGCAGCCAGCTTCCGCTCGCCCTTCGGGGGTGGGGGTTCCGCGCAGCTGGCCCTCACGGGATTGGGGGTGCTCCGTCGGAACCCCCAAAGTGACAAGCCAAGAATACCAAGCTTTACAATTACCGTAAATGCTCAGGCAACTTTAAATTAGAGATGTCTCTTCAATGTATTTGATTACATTAATTCTACTTCTGTATATTAATTTATGGCTTTCACTAATCTTCATTAGTCACCATAATTAATTCAGCTCTATTTACCTATTTGTTATATTGAGCTATTATGCTTCTTCAGTTAAGGATTATCTAATTTAATCTTTTATGATTGTATTATTAATTAATTATTTATTTATAAATAATAATATTATTTATTATTATTATTATTTTAAAATTAAAATAAGTCCCCCACTCCGTGAGCGTTTTCTTCCAACCACAGAAATAGTCACTGCTTTTATCATAAAAGCGGTGAAATTCTGTGGGGAAGGATACGCATTACCGTGCTCCACTGTCTAAACGACTAAGCGGCGCGCGCGTAGAGCGGGGTACTTGGGAGCGCAGGCGCGGCGCCTCTGGCTCGCCTCCGCCCGCAGGTACACCACAAAATCCCACCTCCTCACGGTGCTCGTCGGAACCCCAAAGGGGGTGCTCCGTCGGAACCCCCAAAGTGACAAGCCAAGAATACCAAGCTTACAATTACCGTAAATGCTCAGGCAACTTTAAATTAGAGATGTCTCTTCAATGTATTGATTACAT
>WNGS01141852.1:0-17298 GCA_020271785.1 Procambarus virginalis
CCATACTCCCAGGAGCAACGCAACTGGTATCTACAGGGATGCCTTAAACCACTAGAAATAAAATGAATTTTGGAGAATTGATTTTTCATTTACCGTCCCACCAGTAAAAAGAAACATAAGGAAAAGAGAAAATTCGTGTTAGAATTATTATCTTACTTTTTCGGTCATATTTAATAATATTGTCTACAGGAAAGACTGCTACCAAAATATACCATATTAAAACGCACGACCCAGCAGCAAGGAATCAAGCCTTCATGAAAATTATCGCCAAGATCTGATTCGTAATCAGGTATACAAGGCAGAAAATGAAATCAAAGACAACAAAACGCAACTACTTCATGCTACAAACGAATGGAGAAACAGCAACATCGACGAAAGTCTCCGTACCCGCATCGAACAACACCTTGACATCCTCACAGACCGACATCACCTCAGCACGGAAACAAGGATAATCAAGAAACTCACACAACATTATATGGAGGACCTATGGCAATTCCACGACCAGAGACGGCTTCCTGAACCTTGCAGGAATCAACCTCACTGAGGACCAAGTCACTCTCCTAAATCTGGGTATAAACTGTCACGTTATGTCCAGACCAAGTGCGTTGGCCCGGAAAGTGGAGTTGGAGATCCTGTTGGACGACATATTTGACCTCGAAGCACAAAAAAAGGTCACCACCAAAGACACCTTACAAGCAGAACTTATTGCAGAAGGAGGAAAGAATCGAGGCAACTACAGAAGCACCATACTGACCCCCGAGCTCAAAGCGGCAGCTAAGAGCCTTCGTGAGAACAAGGAGATAGTTATCAGGAGAGGCGACAAGTCGCCAATATACGTCATCCTTAAGAAGACGAATATCTGGCGAAATGAACCTCATACTCTCTGACCAAACTAAATTCCAAAGGTAACGAAGGATACTACAGCCGAATTGAAAGCAAAGGTCAACAAATTGATTGAAACTGTGAATGCCAAGAAATCCGGACTCCACCTGCCAAAGATTATTGGGGAATATAAACCTGGATATGCGTATGGAAATGTCAAGACGCATAAGCCTGGAAACCCACTTCGGCCAATCATCAGCCAGATACCCACACCCACGTACAGACTGGCGAAACGACTCAACGGCTTACTGACTCCTTATGTCCCTTGCGCCTTCAGCCTGAAGTCCCCGAAGGAATTTGTTGACTTACTGCGGGGAACACGGGCAACAGGGATAAGAGCCTCGTTGGACGTAGAATCACTGTTTACCAACGTACCTGTGGATGAAACAATCGGGATGATAATGGACCGAGTGTATCGTGATCCGGCCTGTACTCCTCTTGACATACCAGAAAATATCCTGAGGAAACTACTCCAAGCTTGTACTAAGGAGGCACCCTTCTTGAGCCCGGATGGGCACATGTATAAGCAAGTAGATGGGGTCGCCATGGGTTCTCCCCTAGGTGTCCTGTTTGCGAACTTCTACATGGGTACTATCGAGAAAAAAGTCTTAGTCGACTTGAACTTGAAACCGGCCATATACTGCAGGTATGTTGACGACATTTTTACACAGGTACCTGATGTCAGACATCTGCAGGAGCTGAAAGAGGCGTTTGAGCGGAATTCTGTGTTGCGTTTCACTTACGAGATGGAGAAGGATGGGAAGCTACCCTTTCTAGATGTAACAGTCATGGAAAGGAGCGGAGGTTTCCACACTGCAGTCTACACTAAGGAAACAAACATAGGAATGTGCCTAAATGCCAACAGTGACTGCCCAGACAGGTACAAAAGGAGTGTTGTTAACGCTTATGTCGACCGTGCTCTCAGCCACAGCTCAGAATGGAAGCAAGTCGACGAAGAACTCTGTAGAGTAAGGCAGGTCCTAGTCAACAACGGCTTCTCCAATGGTTTCATTGAAGACATCATAAGAAGGAAAGTGAAACGCCATGCAACCTCTGAAGATACAACTAACACAACACCTATACCCCCTATTAGACTATTTTACAGGAACTTCTTCTCCACAGCTCATAAAACGGAGGAAAGGGTCCTGAAAGATATTGTTAATAGAAACGTTATCCCTACAGACAAAAATCAGAAGATACAATTGACGATTTACTATAAAACCAAGAAAACTGCCAACCTACTCATGAGAAACTCTCCAGACACAAAGCAGAACGCTTTGAAAGAGACCAATGTCGTCTATGCCTTCAAATGCCCACTTGGGGACTGTAAGCCCCAAAGAACTCAATATATAGGCAAGACAACAACATCTCTTTCCAGGCGATTAACGATGCATAAGCAACAGGGCTCAATCAAGGAACATATAATTTCTTCCCACAACCAAACCATCACCAGAGAAATCTTAACAAACAACACAGAAATCATTGATAGATACAGCGACAACAGGCGGCTTGACATCTGCGAGGCACTACACATCAAGAAGTCAACACCAGCAATCAACAGCCAATTAACACACAACTATATTCTACCCACTTCAAGACTCCGCTCCAATATAGAAACATCAAGAAATATGGGCCAATAGGCCTTCTGCAGTTACAGATCTATTCTTCCCTTTAGCTTATACCCATTGTTTCGTGTTCTGTGTTTGTTCTCACCTCACCCCAAACCATTGTAACATGTCACCTCACCCAAATGCAGGTATAAAAAAGAAAAGCTGTTTAAACTCTGTTCAGTTATAGTTGTTTTGTGTGTGTGTAAACTAAAGTCTTTGAAAATGTAATAAGTTTTACGAAACGCGTTCAAGTGTCGCGTCAGACTAGAAATAAAAATGAATTTTGGAGAATTGATTTTTGATCCTTTACACCACCGCCCACGGGATGGGTATGGGGTGCATAATAAAGAAAGAAATTGAATTTGAATTGATTTTTTAGTTACCAAAGAATATAAGAAACATTGAGAAAATTCGTGTTAGAATTATTGATCTTACTTTTTCGGTCATATTTAATAATAGATAGATATATATATATATATATATATATATATATATATATATATATATATATATATATATATATATATATATATATATATATATATATGTATATATATATATAATTCAAGATTTATAAGATATATGCCTACAATTATCTGAATTTGGTTTCATCCATGCAGCAATGACCCTTTGTCCAGAGAAGCCCTTGACCTTAAACTCATTGTGCAAAATAAAGTGAGTTACGTGGTGCTAGTGGCTTTACCTGTTTAGGTCATGATTTAATTACGATTCAGTTTCGTCATTTAGATCCGACACGCCAACAGCTGTTCATACATGATTGATGCTATTGGAGCGTGTGTCATTAAGATTGTTCTGTATGTTAATTTGGATTGAGTGAAAGGTTGCTGCTAATGCACACACTGGTGCAAGTGAGCTGCGCTCTGATGATTTGTTTTCGATGTTCCTATAGAGCTTTTGCATATTTGTTTTCACTTCAGAATTCAACAAGTAATGTTTGTTTATATATTTTGCAGGAACTTATCTCACTGCTGTTTTTGTATCGCATTTCTCGTATGTCTTAACTATCTGTTTGTGTTAGGATATGAAGTAAGAGTTAGAGAAGACACAAGTGAAGATTTCTTGCGTGTGTATTAGATGATCTTTTGCGTCTCTAAGAAGATCTCTTGCGCGACTCTTAGAAAATCTCTTAACACAAGAGATCTTCTAAGATCTCTTAACAGTGATATTCTATACAGTGTGTTAATTAGCAACTAGATGACAGGAATAGCCGTGCTGACTTGTCTGGTCTCCTCTGTCTCTTCTGTCTCCTCTGTCTCTTCTGTAGGTCAAGAGATCAATTTGTGAAAGTATCGAATACACCATGTGTGTCAACTTAGTGAAAGTATCGAATACACCATGTGTGTCAACTTAGTGAAAGTGTCGAATACACCATGTGTGTCAACTTAGTGAAAGTGTCGAATACACCATGTGTCAACTTAGTGAAAGTGTCGAATACACCATGTGTGTCAACTTAGTGAAAGTGTCGAATACACCATGTGTCAACTTAGTGAAAGTGTCGAATACACCATGTGTGTCAACTTAGTGAAAGTGTCGAATCACCATGTGTGTCAACATAGTGAAAGTGTCGAATACACCATGTGTGTCAATTTAGTGAAAGTGTCGAATACACCATGTGTGTCAACTTAGTGAAAGTGTCGAATACACCATGTGTGTCAATTTAGTGAAAGTGTCGAATACACCATGTGTGTCAACTTAGTGAAAGTGTCGAATACACCATGTGTGTCAACTTAGTGAAAGTGTCGAATACACCATGTGTGTCAACTTAGTGAAAGTGTTGAAAACACCATGTGTCAACTTAGTGAAAGTGTCGAATACACCATGTGTCAACTTTGTGAAAGTGTCGAATACACCATAAGTCAACTTAGTGAAAGTGTCGAATAAACCATGTGTCAACTTTGTGAAAGTGTCGAATACACCATGTGTCAGCTTAGTGAAAGTGTCGAATACACCATGTGTCAGCTTAGTGAAAGTGTCGAATACACTATATGTCAACTTAGTGAAAGAGAGAACGTGCATTATTTTAATCATTATATTTTCGACTTGTCTTCTCGCCCTCTGCATTCCTGCTTGATACCTGCTTGATGGGGTTCTGGGAGTTCTTTTACTCCCCAAGCTCGGCCCGGGACCAGGCTTGACTTTTGAGAGTTTGGTCCACTAGGTTGTTGCTTGCAGCGGCCCACAGGCCCACATATCCACCACAGCCCGGTTGGTCCGGCACTCCTTGGAGAAAATGATCTAGTTTTCTCTCTAAGATGTCCACGGTTGTTCCGCCAGTATTTCTTATGCTCGCTGGGATATGATGAATTCAATACATTATCTAAATCAGGGGTCTCCAAACTTTTCAATGTAAGGGCCACATTATATATTTCCCATATTTATGCGGTCCGAAGGAATAAAAAATGAAAAAAAAAAACGAAAAAAAAATGTGCCAGTAATTTAATTTCCTCAAATATTAAAGTATAAACATGGAAAAATAAAACATATCTTTTTGGAAAAAATTAGGGTAAACTAAATAGATTCCTGCCTTTAGTTTTATGCAACCAAATTAGTGTGACGAATGATACTGTCGTTTTGACTTCAAAATTTCATTAAAATCAGGTTCCAGATTAGATGAGCCAATTGTAAGAATTGATTTCAAGTGATCATCAGACAAATTTGCTCGATAGTTAGATTTCACATACTTCATTTTGGAAAATGTTTGTTCACACAAGTATGTTGAACCAAAAATGGACACAAAACTACAAGCAAACTTTATCAAATTATAACTGTTATACACAACTGATTGGTTGTAATGCACAACACATACCTACCAGTACTAGTATCTGTGCGTCACACTATCGAGAGAGAGGAAAACTGACTCGGGCTGAGCGCCACCAGTCAGCAGCCCCAGCTTTGAATAATTCTGCGATGCCATTCGTACGATAATTATTTTTTCAAGGCCACCACACAGGGATTTGTTTGGCGGGCTGGATGAAATTATGTGGCGGGCCGGATGTGGCCCGCGGGACATAGTTTGGAGACCCCTGATCTAAATAATGGAACATTTGATGATATATTCCTTATCAGAATAACAATGACATCATTTGCACAAAGAAATCACACTAACGTGGTAAATGTCAATAAGAAAATCAGTAAGGTGCCTCGAAGCAGCGATCAGGGAGCTCCCAGCCGTGCCCCTTACCTCTGTACTACAACACATAAGTTATACAACCTGAGATTCCACTGAATCCACTTGGACTGGCTTCAGTAGAAGCCTCCAAACTTCCTGTGGATTCAGTGGATGGTACTAACTACAGTCCAGTGTCGCTGACAAGCATCCTTGCAAAGACCTCAACAAAAAGTAAAAAATAAAAAATAACAAGGATAGGATGGTTAAACACCTAAAGAGGATTAGGAATGAAAACAAACACCACCTTAGGGAAGCAAAATCATGCCTAACAAACCTACTGGAGTTCTATGATAAAATAATAAAAACATGACAAGACAAAGAATCATGGAGAGAGTGCATATTCCTAGACTTCAAAAAACCTTTGAATACAATTCCTCATAAGAGACAACAACACAAATCTGAGAGCAAGGCGTGAATAAGTTTAAGTGTACTCAAGTGTAAGAAAGTACATAACAGACTGGAGTCAGAGAGAGAAACAGTGAGGGGCGAGAAATAGGAGCGACATAGGGTAACAAGCGGAGTTCCTCAAGGATCTGTGTTGCTACCCATAATATTTCACATATATACGTTATTGAACTAATTACAGAGTATGAATTCTACGTGTCCATGATTGCAAACGATGTAGATTGAAGAAAATAGACGAGACACAAAATGACTACAAGATTCTCCAAGATGACTTAGAAAACTGCAAAGTTGGGCCCAATAGATAGGTACCGGATTTCAATACATGCAAGTATAAGGTGTGGAAAATTGGAACAAGTGTCAGGAGACCAGAAGGGCGGTACACAGTGCAGGTACACTTGATCTGATCGGTACAGCGGAAGTTTTACTTTTTGCAAGTCTGCGTTCAATCCCCGACGATCCAAGTGATTGAAAATCATTACTTCCTTTCGCTCTATCCCAGACCCTTGTCGTCATATTCCCTTCAAGGTGCTATGTAGTCGTTTTGGCTTAGTTTTTTCTCCTCACAATGCCCTTACCTTACTTCCTTCTAAAGATTAGATAAAAAAGTTTAGCAGTGGATAGACCATCAAGCTGTCTACGATAGCACATATAAACTAGATAAATTCTGCAGTATATTTAACACTGATAAAATACATCCGAACATAATTCTAGATAAATAAGAAGACACTTAGACCCCTGAACACCGCCTGAGTGAGCCAGCGTGAGTCTCCACCTCAAAAACATGGGGGAAACTTGAAAATGTTCAGGGGGTTACAGCGATGCTCGTCCCAAAGTCATGTGCAATAGCCGCATGAAAAAGACTGAAATAGCCAGACTTGACATCGCTCAGGATTTGACATCGAAGAGGAGGGAGAGAAGACATGATATTGACATAAAATACTTCAAGGGACTGAAAGAGACGATTAAGAAGTAGTATTCACAACACCTAGCAATAGGACAAGGATGGACTAATTGAAATAAACTAAACGAGCAGATTGCAGAAGCTAACTCCATTCGTTAAATAAAAAGTAGATATAAACCGACCGCGCTCTATTACCATAACAACCTTGCGGCATGGAGTAGGTGGAGCCCAAGAGCTAAAGCTTAATCCAGCAGGCACAAACAGGTGAGAAGAAAAACCCACACAGAGGACACACACACAAGGATGGGTTTATTTAAGGGACACAGGTGGAAACTTAATTAGTACCAAGATGAGCCACAGAGACGTTCGAAAGAACTTTTTCAGTGTCAGAATAGTTAATAAATGAAATGCATTAGGCAGTGATGTGGTGGAGGCTGACTCCATACACAGTTTCAAATGTAGATATGATAGAGCCCAGTAGGCTCAGGAATCTGTACACCTGCTGATTGACAGTTGAGAAGCGGGACCAAAGAGACAAAGCTCAACCCCCGCAAGCACAATTAAGTAAGTACACATGACAACCCGCCAAGAGATCTCCACGCCCCACCACCCCCCCCCTCCCCCGTGGCCTGGCGCTGACAAATGGATCCTATTAAACACTCACAATAATGACGGAAGAAAATTCTGAAATAAAAAGCAAAAATTAAGATATGATTAATTAAATGATGATGAAAGGTGATTATTATCTATAAATTTCAGTAATTAGATCATTAATTGTGGCTTAATGTACACAAGTAGGAGAACACAAGTGAATTAATTTCAAATAGAAAATATTGATTAATAATAATTAAAGAACATTTTAGCTTTTTGGATATAACATTGAACGTGAAAATAACATTGATTACTAATATGTATTTTTGATACAGACTTCTAAATGAGGCTCAGGGCATAAATACGAGCTCAATGACGGGTTGTAATTAAGCTTTATTTATTAGTAATTATAAAGGTCATTGGCCGTTAATCAGTAAACATTCAGTATGCAGCATAACCCAGTGATGCTGACCGGCTGCAACAGCTCTATTTAGTTTACCTGTAACAGTACTCGAGAGTTGAAACTATCAGTTAACAACTCACAACTACTCTTCCTGCATTTAACTAGGCAATCCACCGTCCACTCCCTGTACAGCCGCCCAACTACTTGGGCTGGACGGTAGAATGACAGTCTCGCTTCATGCAGGTCGGCGTTCAATCCCCGACCGTCCAAGTGGTTGGGCACCATTCCTTCCCCCCCCCCGTCTTATCCCAAATAATATCAGTAGCCAGACCAAGGGTGTGGATATAACACCAGCAGCCAGACCAAGGGTGTGGATATAACACCAGCAGCCAGACCAAGGGTGTGGATATAACACCAGCAGCCAGACCAAGGGTGTGGATATAACACCAGCAGCCAGACCAAGGGTGTGGATATAACACCAGCAGCCAGACCATGGGTGTGGATATACCACCAGCAGCCCGACCAAGGGTGTGGATATAACACCAGCAGCCAGACCAAGGGTGTGGATATAACACCAGCAGCCAGACCAAGGGTGTGGATATAACACCAGCAGCCAGACCAAGGGTGTGGATATAACACCAGCAGCCAGACCAAGGGTGTGGATATAACACCAGCAGCCAGACCAAGGGTGTGGATATAACACCAGCAGCCAGACCAAGGGTGTGGATATAACACCAGCAGCCAGACCAAGGGTGTGGATTGTAATGCCCCAATATGTTTGGCTTCTTCTCCCTCTCTCTCGTTCCCTCTCTCCCTCTTATTGTTTCTTCCTCCTTTCCATCTCTCTCCCCACCCCCCTCTCCTTCCTTCCCCTCTTCATCCCCTCCCTCTACCATCCCAGACTTAGGTAAAGATGGAACTATATACTAAGGTGTTTTCTTTGATATAAACATATATACTTAGGTATCTTAACATATACTTAGGTGTTTTCCTCCTTGGCTGCCCGAGGCACTTAGTTACACCACCTGGGTATAAGTAATCTGGATCAATAGCCTCTTGTGTCATGTAGTTACAACATGCCTTCCACTGTTCCCGGTAGGCCTTGGTGGTGTCCAGTATTTGGTGAGAAACCCCTGCCTTCTAGAGTATTAAAGTTGCTCATTGGACAAGGAACAGGCAGGACCTGTCATTGGCTGAGAGTGTCAGGACCTTACGCCTGGTTTCAGCTGATTGAATGTAGGCCTAGAAAAGGGCGGAGTTTCTAGAGGAAGATAAACTAGAAGGGGTGGAGCCTTAGCTTCATTGAAGCATAGGAGAGAAAACGATATTAGTGTGAACTGAAGTGCTGGAGGCGGTAGGAGTCCCCAGGCCACATTATCTCCTGTGCATAACCAGTGATAAACGATGTCTGTTGAGTTTCCTGTACAATTGGTATTCCCTTACCATGCCTCTAAGGAATAGGATGCCACTAACTTAGGGTTTAATTAATTTGTATTATTAAATAAAGTTACTGTTGACCAGACCACACAAAGGTGAAGGGACGACGAAGTTTCGGTCAGTCCTGGACCATTCACAATCGACTTGAGAATGGTCCAGGACGGACCGAAACGTCGTCGTCCCTTCACCTTCTAGTGTGTGATCTGGTCAACATACTTCAGCCACGTTATTGGGACTCATTCGCCTGCAAATAAAGTTACTGTTAATTATTCTTCTGTGTATTTTATATATTTCCATTTATTAATTCTAAGACATACATCCTAAATTGATTTGGACTGTACCCGTGATCTTATAAGCATTTTATGAGTATACTTATTTATCTTGTAATTCAGGAAGTAAATGTAAAAGAGATTCCATTCATCCAGTCAATTAGTCTAATTAGTCTCCCGAGTCAATTAGCCTAATTATTAAAGTTCTAGGAGTGGTGGCGGCATTATTTGCTTTATGAGAAACCTTACCATCCATATGGTAACAATGGAAGCTATTTATTGTAAAGATATCTTTAACACCTTGGTCAATTCTCCTCCCTCCTCCCTGATAACTGGGTTAAGCATTTTCTGCTGTGAGGGCAAACTCCTCCCAGTTCTTTAGGGGTTATTTTAATACAATTATTACAGCCTACAAGGGTTGCAAGTTGTAGCAACCATTGCAGTGAGTGTTACCACAGTTGTATAATAACGGCACGAATTGATTGTCATAAACACTGCTAATAGCAGGTTGTTGATGGTCATGAACTTTACAATGGTAGCAACATTAATTGTTGCACATGTTACAGTGGTGACACCAGCAGCCAGACCAAGGGTGTGGATATAACACCAGCAGCCAGACCAAGGGTGTGGATATAACACCAGCAGCCAGACCAAGGGTGTGGATATAACACCAGCAGCCAGACCAAGGGTGTGGATATAACACCAGCAGCCAGACCAAGGGTGTGGATATAACACCAGCAGCCAGACCAAGGGTGTGGATATAACACCAGCAGCCAGACCAAGGGTGTGGATATAACACCAGCAGCCAGACCAAGGGTGTGGATATACCACCAGCAGCCAGACCAAGGGTGTGGATATAACACCAGCAGCCAGACCAAGGGTGTGGATATAACACCAGCAGCCAGACCAAGGGTGTGGATATAACACCAGCAGCCAGACCAAGGGTGTGGATATAACACCAGCAGCCAGACCAAGGGTGTGGATATACCACCAGCAGCCAGACCAAGGGTGTGGATATAACACCAGCAGCCAGACCAAGGGTGTGGATATAACACCAGCAGCCAGACCAAGGGTGTGGATATAACACCAGCAGCCAGACCAAGGGTGTGGATATAACACCAGCAGCCAGACCAAGGGTGTGGATATAACACCAGCAGCCAGACCAAGGGTGTGGATATAACACCAGCAGCCAGACCAAGGGTGTGGATTGTAATGCCCCAATATGTTTGGCTTCTCCTCCCTCTCTCTCGTTCCCTCTCTCCCTCTTATTGTTTCTTCCTCCTTTCCATCTCTCTCCCCACCCCCCTCTCCTTCCTTCCCCTCTTCATCCCCTCCCTCTACCATCCCAGACTTGGGTAAAGATGGAACTATATACTAAGGTGTTTTCTTTGATATAAACATATATACTTAGGTATCTTAACATATACTTAGGTGTTTTCCTCCTTGGCTGCCCGAGGCACTTAGTTACACCACCTGGGTATAAGTAATCTGGATCAATAACCTCTTGTGTCATGTAGTTACAACGTGCCTTCCACTGTTCCCGGTAGGCCTTGGTGGTGTCCAGTATTTGGTGAGAAACCCCTGCCTTCTAGAGTATTAAAGTTGCTCATTGGACAAGGAACAGGCAGGACCTGTCATTGGCTGAGAGTGTCAGGACCTTACGCCTGGTTTCAGCTGATTGAATGTAGGCCTAGAAAAGGGCGGAGTTTCTAGAGGAAGATAAACTAGAAGGGGTGGAGCCTTAGCTTCATTGAAGCATAGGAGAGAAAACGATATTAGTGTGAACTGAAGTGCTGGAGGCGGTAGGAGTCCCCAGGCCACATCATCTCCTGTGCATAACCAGTGATAAACGATGTCTGTTGAGTTTCCTGTACAATTGGTATTCCCTTACCATGCCTCTAAGGAATAGGATGCCACTAACTTAGGGTTTAATTAATTTGTATTATTAAATAAAGTTACTGTTGACCAGACCACACAAAGGTGAAGGGACGACAAAGTTTCGGTCAGTTCTGGACCATTCACAATCGACTTGAGAATGGTCCAGGACGGACCGAAACGTCGTCGTCCCTTCACCTTCTAGTGTGTGATCTGGTCAACATACTTCAGCCACGTTATTGGGACTCATTCGCCTGCAAATAAAGTTACTGTTAATTATTCTTCTGTGTATTTTATATATTTCCATTTATTAATTCTAAGACATACATCCTAAATTGATTTAGACTGTACCCGTGATCTTATAAGCATTTTATGAGTATACTTATTTATCTTGTAATTCAGGAAGTAAATGTAAAAGAGATTCCATTCATCCAGTCAATTAGTCTAATTAGTCTCCCGAGTCAATTAGCCTAATTATTAAAGTTCTAGGAGTGGTGGCGGCATTATTTGCTTTATGAGAAACCTTACCATCCATATGGTAACAATGGAAGCTATTTATTGTAAAGATATCTTTAACACCTTGGTCAATTCTCCTCCCTCCTCCCTGATAACTGGGTTAAGCATTTTCTGCTGTGAGGGCAAACTCCTCCCAGTTCTTTAGGGGTTATTTTAATACAATTATTACAGCCTACAAGGGTTGCAAGTTGTAGCAACCATTGCAGTGAGTGTTACCACAGTTGTATAATAACGGCACGAATTGATTGTCATAAACACTGCTAATAGCAGGTTGTTGATGGTCATGAACTTTACAATGGTAGCAACATTAATTGTTGCACATGTTACAGTGGTGACACCAGCAGCCAGACCAAGGGTGTGGATATAACACCAGCAGCCAGACCAAGGGTGTGGATATAACACCACCAGCCAGACCAAGGGTGTGGATATAACACCAGCAGCCAGACCAAGGGTATGGATATAACACCAGCAGCCAGACCAAGGGTGTGGATATAACACCAGCAGCCAGACCAAGGGTGTGGATATAACACCAGCAACCAGACCAAGGGTGTGGATATAATACCAGCACCCAGACCAAGGGTGTGGATATAAAACCGGCAGCCAGACCAAGGGTGTGGATATAACACCAGCAGCCAGACCAAGGGTGTGGATATAGCACCAGCACCCAGACCAAGGGTGTGGATATAACACCAGCAGCCAGACCATGGGTGTGGATATAACACCAGCAGCCAGACCAAGGGTGTGGATATAACACCAGCACCCAGACCAAGGGTGTGGATATAACACCAGCACCCAGACCATGGGTGTGGATATAGTTGTTGAAATTTGTGTGGCTTAATTCCATGTGCTGTTGTCGTTACAAAGTTGTATTTGTTACAAAATTGTTGCAAAGTTGTATTTGTTGCTGATGTTGATGTTCGTAGGTTGTATTTGTTGTTGCTGCAAAGTTGTATTTGTTGCTGTTGTTGTTGTAAAGTTGTATTTGTTGCTGCTGTTGTTGTTGTTGTTGTTGCAAAGTTGTATTTGCTGGTAATACCGTTGTTGCAAGGGTTTATCCGTTTTTGAGACGAGGGAGGCAAGGTCTTGACAAGAGAGAGAGGTGAGGAGGAGGAAATCTTAGAGGAAGGGAAGAGCAAGACGAAAGGTATGAAAGGGAGAGGAGAAATAACGAGTGCAATAAAAGGAATTAGAATGGCAACGTAAGAAAATATTCGTCTTGGATACAAATATCCATGGAGATTCGGAATTTATACAACAGTTGAGCAGCAGAGTTGCAGAATCTGTAGTGAGAGTCACAGACGCCGCCTTGACCGCTATCTACTAGACTGTGAACATCTAAGAGACATTAGAAATATGCGTAGAATAATAAACTCCACATTACCTGGTTACCTGGTTGATGGGGTTCTGGGAGTTCTTCTACTCCCCAAGCCCGGCCCGAGGCCAGGCTTGACTTGTGAGAGTTTGGTCCACTAGGCTGTTGCTTGGAGCGGCCCGCAGGCCCACATACCCACCACAGCCCGGCTGGTCCGGAACTCCTTGGAGGAATAAATCTAGTTTCCTCTTGAAGATGTCCACGGTTGTTCCGGCAATATTTCTTATGCTTGCTGGGAGGACGTTGAACAACCGCGGACCTCTGATGTTTATACAGTGTTCTCTGATTGTGCCTATGGCACCCCTGCTCTTCACTGGTTCTATTCTGCATTTTCTTCCATATCGTTCACTCCAGTACGTTGTTATTTTACTGTGTAGATTTGGGACCTGGCCCTCCAGTATCTTCCAGGTGTATATTATTTGATATCTCTCTCGTCTTCTTTCTAGTGAGTACATTTGGAGAGCTTTGAGACGATCCCAATAATTTAGGTGCTTTATCGCGTCTATACGTGCTGTATATGTTCTCTGTATTCCCTCTATTTCAGCAATCTCTCCTGCTCTGAAGGGGGAAGTGAGTACTGAACAGTACTCAAGACGGGACAGCACAAGTGACTTGAAGAGTACAAGCATTGTGATGGGATCCCTGGATTTGAAAGTTCTCGTAATCCATCCTATCATTTTTCTGGCTGTCGCAATATTTGCTTGGTTATGCTCCCTAAACGTTAGGTCGTCAGACATCATTATTCCCAAATCCTTTACATGCTGTTTTCCTACTATGGGCACATTTGATTGTGTTTTGTACCCTGTATTATGTTTAAGGTCCTCATTTTTACCGTACCTGAGTACCTGGAATTTGTCACTGTTAAACATCATATTATTTTCTGATGCCCAGTCGAAAACTTTATTAATATCAGCTTGAAGTTTTTCAATGTCTTCAGCCGAGGTAATTTTCATACTGATTTTTGTGTCGTCTGCAAAGGATGATACGAAGCTGTGACTTGTATTTTTGTCTATATCTGATATGAGAATAAGGAAAAGCAGCGGTGCAAGGACTGTACCCTGAGGTACAGAGCTTTTAACTGCACTTGGACTAGATTTTATATGGTTGACCGTTACTCGCTGAGTCCTGTTTGACAGAAAACTGAGTATCCAGCGTCCTACTTTACCGGTTATTCCCATTGACTTCATTTTGTGTGCTATCACGCCATGGTCACATTTATCGAAAGCCTTTGCGAAGTCCGTGTATATCACATCAGCATTCTGTTTTTCTTCTAATGCCTCAGTGACTTTATCGTAGTGCTCAAGTAGCTGTGAGAGGCACGATCTTCCCGCTCGAAATCCATGTTGGCCTGGGTTGTGAAGGTCATTGGTCTCCATGAAATTGGTGACCTGACTCCTAATCACTCTCTCAAATACTTTTATTATGTGCGATGTTAGTGCAACTGGTCTATAATTCTTTGCCAATGCTTTGCTCCCTCCCTTGTGTAGAGGGGCTATGTCTGCTACTTTAAGTGCATCTGGTATCTCCCCCGTGTCCAAGCTCTTCCTCCACACTATACTGAGTGCCTGTGCTACCGGCACTTTGCATTTCTTTATAAATATTGAATTCCATGAGTCTGGACCTGGGGCCGAGTGCATGGGCATGTTTTCAATTTCTCTTTCAAAATTTAGTGCGCTCGTGTTGATATCAGTTATATTTACAGGGGTTTGGATATCACGCATAAAGAAATTGTCTGGATCTTCTACTTTCATGTTGTTTATTGGAGTGCTAAACATGTCCTCATACTGCTTTTTTAGGATTTCACTAATTTCTTTGTCATCCTCCGTGTATGAACCTTCACTTGTACGAATAGGTCCAATACTGGCAGTAGTTTTTGCTTTTGATTTCGCATATGTGAAGAAGTATTTTGGATTTTTCTTTATTTCCTGAATTGCTTTCTGTTCTAACTGCCTTTCTTCAGTTTCATATGAGTGTTTCAATTTCCGCTCGATTTCTTCAATCTCCCTATTTAAATTATTCCTTCTTTGACGGGAAATTCGTGTCTGCATAAGCAGTTCCGTTATTCTTTTCCTGCGTTTATAGTGTCTTCTGCATTCTCTTTCTACGTTGGATCTCTTTCTGGCTTTCCTCAAAGGAACATGTTTCAGACAGACTTGATACGCTTCCGAAGTCAGTTTTTCTATTCCTTCTGTAGGACTTTTATTACTTAAAACAGTTTCCCATGGAATGTTTTTAAGTTCCCTGTTTATTATCTCCCAGTCTATCCTTTTATTATTAAAATTGAATTTACTGAATAGCCCCTCTCGCTTTATCAACGTTTTAGGTCTATTCTGAGTATTGATGGTAGTTTGCACTTCAATGAGCTTGTGATCTGAATATGTGGTATCTGATATCGTAATGTCTCTGATAATGTCTTCATTGTTCGTAAAGACCAGATCGAGAATATTTCATTTCTCGTTGGCTCCGATATCTGCTGAGTGAGTGAGTATCTTACATTGTTTGAGTAAGATACCATTTGTCAAACATAGATACTGTTATCTTGTCAACGCAAGATAACGTAAGATTTTAAGGGTTGGCAAAGGTTAATCTTCTTGTTTGAGAAACTGTTCACTTGAGACAGTTAAGCAAGTCCCAGCTGTGTCTGGATACAAGTGACAGGATGAACAATCCAGCGGGTTTTCATCCTATTGGGGAGTGTTGTACATGCTGCTATGGCGGTGTGTCCACTCACAGGATGAGTGGCGCTGCCCAATACTGTCACTATGGCGGTGTGTCCACTCACAGGATGAGTGGCGCTGCCCAATACTGTCACTATGGCGGTGTGTCTACTCACAGGATGAGTGGTGCTGCCCAATACTGTCACTATGGCGGTGTGTCCAATCACAGGATGAGTGGCGCTGCCCAATACTGTCACTATGGCGGTGTGTCCAATCCACAGGATGAGTGGTGCTGCCCAATACTGTCACTATGGCGGTGTGTCCATCACAGGATGAGTGGTGCTGCCCAATACTGTCACTATGGTGGTGTGTCCACTCACAGGATGAGTGGCGCTGTCCAATACTGTCACTATGGTGGTGTGTCCACTCACAGGATGAGTGGTGCTGCCACAATACTGTCACTATGGCGGTGTGTCCACTCACAGGATGAGTGGCGCTGTCAATACTGTCACTATGGCAGGTGTCCACTCACAGGATGAGTGGCGCTACCCAATACTGTCACTATGGCGGTGTGTCCACTCACAGGATGAGTGGCGCTGCCCAATACTGTCACTATGGCGATGTGTTCACTCACAGGGGAGTGGCGCTGGGGCGCCCCAATACTGTCACTATGGCGGTGTGTCCACTCACAGATGAGTGGCGCGCCCAATACTGTCACTATGGCGGTGTGTTCTCTCACAAGATGAGTGGCGCTGCCAATACTGTCACTATGGCGGGTGTCCACTCACAGGATGAGTGGCGCTGCCCAATACTGTCACTATGGCGGTGTGTCCACTCACAGGATGAGTGGCGCTGCCCAATACTGTCACTATGGCGGTGTGTCCACTCACAGGATGAGTGGCGCTGCCCAATACTGTCACTATGGCGTGTGTCCACTCACAGGATGAGTGGGCTGCCCAATACTGTCACTATGGCGGTGTGTCCACTCACAGGATGAGTGGCGCTGCCAATACTGTCACTAGGCGGTGTGTCCACTCACAGGATGAGTGACTGCCCAATACTGTCACTATGGCGGTATGTCCACTCACAGGATGAGTGACGCTGCCACAATACTGTCACTATGGCGGTGTGTCCACTCACAGGATGAGTGACGCTGCCCAATACTGTCACTATGGCGGTGTGTCCACTCA
>WNGS01141879.1:15092-27195 GCA_020271785.1 Procambarus virginalis
AACTCAAATTAAAAAAAAATTAACTCATACATAATGAAATGATAGCTTTATCATTTCATAAGAAAAAAAATATGAGAAAATATATTATTCAGGAAAACTTGGCTTATTAGGCAAATCGGGCCTTGCATAGTAGGCAAAAAGTGAGTCTGGCTACTAGGTACGACATATTCTATATATATATATATTATATATATATATATATATATATATATATATATATATATATATATATATATATATGTCGTACCTAGTAGCCAGAACTCACTTTTGGCCTACTATGCAAGGCCCGATTTGCCTAATAAGCCAAGTTTTCCTGAACTAATATATTTTCTCTAATTTTTTTCTTATGAAATGATAAAGCTACTCATTTCACTATGTATGAGGTCAATTTTTTTTTATTGGAGTTAAAATAATGTAGATATATGACCGAACCTAACCAACCCTACCTAACCTAACCTAACCTATCTTTATAGGTTAGGTTAGGTTAGGTAGCCGAAAAAGTTAGGTTAGGTTAGGTTAGGTAGGTTAGGTAGTCGAAAAACAATTAATTCATGAAAACTTGGCCTATTAGGCAAATCGGGCCTTGCATAGTAGGCTGAGAAGTGCGTTCTGGCTACTAGGTACGACATATATATATATATATATATATATATATATATATATATATATATATATATATATATATATATTGTCGGGGTATGCGCATATATGTATATATACATCGATTAGCGAGTGACAGTGTACAAGATATCCTAAGTACTTAACCCTGGCAAGATCGCCAATGTCGGGGTTACCTTAGTTGTAAGTAAGTATAAGTACAAATGATCATACTTAATATCCTGTCAACGATTGCCAACGTCGGGGTGTCTCTCTCTCTCTACATAGACACCCCCCAGTAGAATTAGCGATAACTATTACTCACCGTAGCCCTGCGGGTCTTCACTCAATCCTCGCGGCGCCACTGTTCAACAGGAGAGTATCCCAGTCAATCCCCAGCTGGCCTTAATAGCTAGAAGACAAATGGGAACACAGTTTACTCTTTCAACCGTGTGCCCGCCCCGACAAGGGCTCTACTACTAACTGCAAGGTTGCCAACTGGTGTTTCCCGTGTCCAGTAACACGTCAGTGGTATTGTAGAATTGTGGTAACAGTGGCAAGAGCACACTAAATAAAGCTGATATCAGGCAGGTATGTATCTCTATCACCCACACTCTTTCCCACTGTTCTTTAGCAACAAGAACATGGAGGGATAATACAAATGCGAAGGTATTTTGTATTTTACTTAAATGTTTCAAGATATCATATCCATATATCAACAGGCAAGCAGCAAGTACATGGCAGTGAGTCACCCTCTCTTCGTAAAACTGGGGCCCACCTAGAGGGCAATACTCCCCCTCCTGTCAATTCTCAGCTGTACGGCTTCCCTCACTGCGAATGCTTATGTACTTGTTTCTTTGGCATTAAGCGCCTGTTTCTTTAAATTCACATTAATTACTATATCTGCAATCAACACAATATTTGCTATAATGGCAATAGAACGCAAATGATCACTGCACTGATCTTGTGCTCAATTAATCATTTCTATAGCAATAACACAATAATTCACCATAATGGCGTGATGCACTGTACTTCATAATAATGATAATGAATGCTATAAGTTACGGTACTGGCCTTAGACTCGGTAATTCCTTTCGAAGGCGATAACACAATTGATCATTGCACACATGAAAATGTTATTCAACACACAAGTATATATATATATATATATATATATATATATATATATATATATATATATATATATATATATATATAATATATATATATATATATATATATATATATATATATATATGATCAATTCATCAATATCAATAGTAATAAGATAAACATTGGGCACACAGCCTAACACCAATAACTGGTACACTTTATATATATATTCTCTGGCATAAGTTATAATATTAATGTCACATGAAAGAAATCATTCAACGACACAGCAGTCTCTTCAATACTAACACAGGTGCATCTGCACACTGCAAATATATATACCGTGAGAGCTTTCTACAGCCTCACTTCTCACAACTGTGTCCTACCGTGACATAGACATTGGTGAGCCTTGCTCACGACATATAAAATACTCTGGCTAAATATAGCTGACTAAAGGGGAATTGGGAGGGAAACTGAATCACCTACTTCCACCTCATTGTTGTGGACCCGCCCTCCGGTGAGAGTTGAATTGTAGCTCCTGGTCCCGGCTCTCGCCTCGTTGTAGGGAACACCCCCCCACACACACTGCATGATGCTTTCTCCAGGAACCCAATCAACATCCCAAAATAACGCGTCGTCTCCATGCTCTGTCCTCTGCAGGCCTGTGCTCCTCCACAACTTCCTCAAGGGTTGGAGTCGGTCTCCTGGCTGTCGCCTTCTCCTCTCAACTATGTCTGCAGACCTACTCTCGGCTGCAGTCGTCCTGATTCCGAATTAGTTTTCTTCTTCTGTTGTTTCCCGGTGGATTGGCCCAGCCACTATGTCGTCACAAAACGGGTGAACTGTCTCAGACGTCGCATACGTCAGTGCACAGACTTCACTTCTTCTTGCACAGTACCTGTCCCTGAAGCACTTGTTGCTCAATATTCAGTCGATTCCATCTTCGGTCCACACATGGATTGAAGGAAGACCTCACAGCGTACTTGCAAACTTCGGGTGATGCGTAAAATCCACGGGAGCGGGATACAACTGTCAAACTGACAGGACCAACTTTCGCACGTCCGACCTCCTTGACGTGCCGTGTTCGACTGGTGGCGCCACAGAGGCGTGATCTCCAGACCCCCTTGCTCTGGTGACGTCATACTTACCAGGGGCGTTTTTCATTGGCTCCCTGTGCCACATCACTGTCAGTGACCAATCTGGTGCCACTGACATCATAAAATTTTGGCGGGAGAACGGAGGTACCGGCGCCATATTGGCGTCGTAAAGGGCCTAAACAACAAGCCAAAACTTCCTTCTTTTACGAATTTCTCGCCAACGCGAGAACACTACAAGCTCCCACATACATCAAATTGTAGCCCGCAACGTAGAGAACGCTCGGGTAAAGTGGATATGACTTACAGCTGGCATGGGAGAAATATAAGGGGAGGAACACTGTCACAATATATATATGGGGCACTTGTGAGGAACACAAATGCGAAAAAGCCTGAATGGTCCCCAGGACTATATGCGAATGAAAACTCACACCCCAGAAGTGACTCAAACCCATACTCTCAGGAGCAACACAACTCGTATCTTCAGGATGCCTTAATCTGCTTGACAATCATGACCGGAAAAAAGGAAGTGATAACCGAAGCTATTTGAACCACTTCCCCGCCGGCACTCGGATGGGAATCTTGGGCATAGCATTTTATCAAATCACCTCATTCATACCATCCGAGTGCCGGCGGGGAAGTGGTTCAAATAGCTTCGGTTATCACTTCCTTTTGTCCGGTCATGATGGTCAAGCGGATTAAGGCGTCCTGTAGATACCAGTTGCGTTGCTCCTGGGAGTATGGGTTCGAGTCACTTCTGGGGTGTGAGTTTTCATTCGCATATAGTCCTGGGGACCATTCAGGCTTGTTCGCATTTGTGTTCCTCACGTGTGCCCCAATGAATGAGGTGATTTGATAAAATGCTATGCCCAAGATTACCATCCGAGTGCCAGCGGGGAAGTGGTTCAAATAGCTTCGGCTATCACTTCCTTTTGTCCGGTTGTGATGGTCAAGCGGATTATTAAGGCGTCCTGTAGATACCAGTTGCGTTGCTCCTGGGAGTATGGGTTCGAGTCACTTCTGGGGTGTGAGTTTTCATTTGCATATAGTCCTGGGGACCATTCAGGCTTGTTCGCATTTGTGTTCCTCACGAGTGCCCCAAAGAATGAGGTGATTTGATAAAATGCTATGTCCAAGAATACCATCCGAGTGCCGGCGGGGAAGTGGTTCAAATAGCTTCGGTTATCACTTCCTTTTGTCCGGTCATGATGGTCAAGCGGATTAATGCGTCCTGTAGATACCAGTTGCGTTGCTCCTGGGAGTATGGGTTCGAGTCACTTCTGCGGTGTGAGTTTTCGTTCGCATATAGTCCTGGGGACCATTCAGGCTTGTTCGCATTTGTGTTCCTCACGTGTGCCCCAATGAATGAGGTGATTTGATAAAATGCTATGCCCAAGATTACCATCCGAGTGCCAGCGGGGAAGTGGTTCAAATAGCTTCGGCTATCACTTCCTTTTGTCCGGTCGTGATGGTCAAGCGGATTATTAAGGCGTCCTGTAGATACCAGTTGCGTTGCTCCTGGGAGTATGGGTTCGAGTCACTTCTGGGGTGTGAGTTTTCATTTGCATATAGTCCTGGGGACCATTCAGGCTTGTTCGCATTTGTGTTCCTCACGAGTGCCCCAAAGAATGAGGTGATTTGATAAAATGCTATGTCCAAGATTACCATCCGAGTGCCGGCGGGGAAGTGGTTCAAATAGCTTCGGCTATCACTTCCTTTTGTCCGGTCTGCTCTTACGGGTTAAGTTACTTCAGTAGATGGTAGAGTGGTAGGAGCAGCTGCCTCTACCTCGTAGACTCTGGAGAGGGAGTCGGTTATGATGTTATCCGAGCCCTTGATGAAGAATATCTCCAGGTTAAAATTCTGCAGGTACAGAGCCCAGCGTAGAAGACGTTGATTGCTGAATTGGGCCTGTTGCAGGAACCGTAGGGGATTGTGGTCTGAGTAGATGGTAATAGACTGATTACCCTGTAGGTAAGGTTCAAAATGTTGTAGGTTCAGGACGATGGAAAGGAGTTCCTTTTCTATGGTGCTATAGTTCTTCTCATGGGGCTTTAACTTGTAGCTGTAGTAGCTGACAGGAAGAACCTCTTCGCCACGTTGTTGCATTAGAACGCCCCCGATGCCGGTGCCACTTGCGTCGACATTGATGATGAAGGGCTTCGTAATATATGGAGAAGCGAGAATGGGATCAGAACATAGCAGAGATTTTAGTTGTTCAAAGGCAACGGTCTGTTGAATGGTCCAGTGATACCGTTGCTTGGGGTTGGTCAGATTAATCAATGGTGTTGCTACCGTACTAAAATTTTTCACAAACCTACGATAGTAAGATGCAAGGTCAAGGAAGCGCAGGAGCTGCTTCCTGGTTGTAGATTGTGGGTAATGCTGAATAGCTTGAGTGTGAATGGTTAAAGGAGCTAGGCTTCCACTCCATATCACATGACCAAGATAATGCACTTTACCTTTAGCAAAGGTGGACTTGCCCAAGTTGATGGTAAGGCCTGCTATCAGGAGCTTGGAGAACAATCGTTGCAGCTCGGTTCCCACAACGATGTCATCCAAGTAGACGTAGGTGTGATCTAGGCCATGGATGACGCGGTTGACAGCTCGCGGGAAGGTGGCCGGGGCGTTACACAGTTCAAAAGGAAGGCGTTCATATCTGTACAGGCCAAAAGGAGTAGTGAAGGCAGATATTTCCTTAGCTCGCTCTGTCAGGCTGATCTGATAGTAGCCCTTTAACAAATAAATTTGGGACAGATAATTAGCATTACGTACTGCGTCAAGGATATCATCTATACGAGGTAAAGGGTAAGCATCCTTGACGGTCACGAGATTCAGCTTCCTATAGTCTGTACATAATCGTACTTTACCCTGAGGTTTCGGCACCAGGATGCAGGGTGAGGCCCAACGGGACTCACAAGGGGTGGCCAGCCCATGACCCAGAAGGTACTGTACCTCAGCACGTATAACTTCCTTTTTGTTCGGGCTGATGCGGTAGAAGGGTTGACGAATCGGCCGGGTATCAGGAAGTAGCTGGATGCCGTGCTGAACCACATTACACTCCTGGGGATCATCGCTGAACAACTTCTGATGTTCTTGAAGAACTTTGATGAGAGGAGCACTATTACAGTCCTGTAAATATTTAGGAAGACCAGTAAGGATTTCCGAGTTGGAAGGCACTGACTCAGAGTTAGTGCTTTCGGGAGGAGAAGCAGAGAAGGTCTCACTGTGGAGGTATGGATCTTTAAAGGTGGAGGGAGATACTAGCACAGTGGGGGGGGGAATATCTTTATACTCCTTCAAAAGATTGACGTGGCACAACTGGGTCCTCCGCCGCCTATCTGGAGTCTCAAGAACGTAGTTGTGGTTGTATCTGCACTCCTTGATCCAGTAAGGTCCCGAAAACTTATTTTGCAATGGAGAACAAGGGATCGGAAAATATGCTAAAACGAAGTCTCCTGCTTTAAATTTCCTGATTTTACTGCGTTTGTCAAAATGGGTCTTCATCCTATCTTGAGCTTTTAATAAATTATCATTGCCAAATTTATGTACTCTCTCTAGAATGTGCTTTAAGTTTTGAAGAAACTGGGGCACATACTGAGGGTCACTGAAGGTGGCATTACATAGAGAGTCTTTAAAAGCTTTAAGAGGAGTACGGCACTTACGTCCGTAGAGCATCTCATAAGGAGATACTCCTAGAGACTCATTTGGGAGACTTCTGAAAATGCACATGATGATGTCAAGTTGTTTATCCCAGTCTTTCATAGTTTCATTGCAAAATTTCTTGAGGAGTGATTTTATAGTTTGGTGACTACGTTCAAGAGAATCCTGTGAAGCAGGATGATAGGGGCTGGACAATACCTGTGTGATGTTGAATTCTTCCAGTGTCTTCTTGAAGAGATCACTGGTGAAGGTGGTGCCACAGTCACTTTGAATCTCCCGAGGAAATCCATATTGTGTAAAGGTCTTCAATAGTTGTTTCACCACCGTAGCAGCGGTAATGTTCTTTACAGGAACTGCTATGGGGAATCTGGTGGTTGGACACAGGATGGTAAGTACATAAGCGTTGCCAAAACTGGTCTGGGGTAAAGGACCAAAACAGTCTATGATGAGTCTGTGAAAAGGTTCCGAAGGCACCGGGATAGGAATCAAAGGAGCCTTGGGAATCGGGATGTTAGGTTTTCCTGCCATCTGACATGTATGACACTGTTGTACATAAGTTTTCACATCTTTAATCATACCTGGCCAGTAGTAGTCTTGTCTGATTCCGTGATAGGTTTTGTTAAAACCATAGTGAGAAAGCGCTCCATGGGCCAGGTGTAGAATATCGGCCGTAGGCTGGTGGGAACTGGCCAGTAGTAGTCTTGTCTGATTCCGTGATAGGTTTTGTTAAAATCATAGTGAGAAAGCGCTCCATGGGCCAGGTGTAGAATATCGGCCGTAGGCTGGTGAGAACTACTAGTTGATCGACATTAGCCCAATCGTCATCCTCCGTTAGTTTACTGGGTCGGTACCTCCGGTAGAGCAATTGGTTCTCTACGAAGAATTCAGGAATACTGTCCGGTTGAGTCTCAGCCTGGAAGAATAATGGTGTTAATGAAGGATCCTCCCTCTGTAACTTACGGAACTCCAACATAGTAAGATTCGGTGGTAGATTCTGATGGTCTTAAGGGACAGCTGTTGCAGTAGAGTCAGGTGGTTGCGGGCGTGCAGCTTGCGCTCGGGTTGTCACCAAAACCGGAGGAGAGACTTCATCACTTTCTTGGACCTCTGCTGGAATATCCTTCAAGATGGGGTTTTCCACTACAGAGTCACATACCTGGGGTTTGTCCATGATGATCAGGTTGGAAGGTTGTAGATCTTCGGCCAAGTCGTTGCCCAGGAGAAGTTGTACCCCTGTCATGGGAAAAGGCTTTTCCCGGATGGCGACTTGGACTTCACTTTGTACGAAAGGACAATCCAGGTGGACTCTGGCGAGTGGATACGGAGTGGTAGCAGTGAGGTCAGTGATAAGGACCGTCTCCCCAGTGTAGGTGATGTTAGGCACAGCCGATTTCAAAATGATAGACTGAAGAGCAGCTGAGTCTCTCAAGATCTTCACTTTAGAACCTCCCTCCGAATCTGTATTGTTGGTAGAGACAGTTCCAGGGTACAGGTGTTTGCTGAAGAGAGAAAGATCATTAACAGGAACACCGACATTCATCACAGGCTTACCGAGCTTAGGAGGAGTCGGTTTGGGTTTTGGAGTTTCACTATAGCCTTTGTATTGGGCTTTTCCACATTTATCTATGGTATGTCCATAGAGCTTGCAATACTTACAATATAATTGAGAGGTTGCTTGATTGGTACTCAGTTTGTCATAATCAGACCAAGATTTCTTACTGGAAGATGTGTCAGTTGTCAACCTGTGTATAAGGCTGTAGGTGTCAGCCGACTTCGCACATCTGATGTAGTCGGTTTCCTCCTTATCCGCTAAGTGAAGACGGATGGGAGCAGGAATGCGTCGAAAGAATTCTTCGACTAGAATAAGGTGGACGAGTTCTGAAAATGTAGAAACATGGGCTGCTTCCAGCCATTTCATGAAATATCTTTTCTTAGTATTGGCAAATTCTAAATAGGTGGTGGCACTTGCCTTTAGATAATCACGGAATTTTCGTCTGTAGCTTTCAGTGGAGGTAGGCGTCTAAAACGGCTTGCTTTAGAGTCTGTAGTCATTCTCAGACGCTAAGGTATTGAGAGTAACCTCAGGTCTACCTGTGAGAAGCACTCTGAGAAGGGTAGACCACTGATCTTCAGGCTAACTAAGTTTTCTAGCTAGGGCCTCAAAAGTAGTAAAAAACACATCTATCTCTGTCTCAACGAATGGTGGCATTAACTTACTTGCCTGGGAGATACTAAAGCTTGCTGGAGGACTGGCTGTTTGTTGGCGCTGATATAGTGCGTAGTTTCCAAGTCGAGTTCTCTTTTACGGTATTCTAGAGCACTATCGGCTTGTTTCTTATCGTGTTCACATGTATCTCTAGATTACGTTCTCTTAATTCAAGCAGTTCCCTCTCACGCTCACGTTGTAGGGCAGCTTGGCGTTCCTGTTCTTCTTTATGCCTGGCAGTATCGCGTTCCTTTAGGGCAGCCTCGCATTCCTGTTCTTCTTTCTCTAGGGCAGCCTCGCATTCCTGTTCTTCTTCTTTAGGGCAGCTTCGCGTTCCTTTAGGGCAGCCTCGCGTTCCTGTTCTTCTTTCTCTAGGGCAGCCTCGCGTTCCTGTTCTTCTTCTTTAGGGCAGCTTCGCGTTCCTTTAGGGCAGCCTCTTCCTTCTTTATCTGGAGAGCTTCTTTCTGTTGTTGTAGAGCTTCTTTTTGTTGTTCACGCTCTACTTTCGCTAGTTCTAACTTTAACTTCATAGCTGCCAGAGCATGCCGATCTGCAATAGAATAGTTTTCGTGAGAATCAGAGTCTATAATTCCATTTTCAAAGAGATGGTCAAGAATAAGGTTATGCAATTCACTTTTGTTGGCTCCATGGGGAACATCTATTTGGTACTCAAGTGCTAAAGTGTGTAATTCTGTCTTCTTGGCACGAATTAAGTTCCCTATTTCATTTGCTGGATTACTACAAAATGCTGAGAGACGAAACATTTTGAGATCGCAAACAAATGTACAGAGAATATACCTATGGTATCATAAGTACTCACCTAATTGTACTCACCTAATTGTGCTTGCGAGGGTTGAGCTTTGGCTCTTTGGTCCCGCCTCTCAACTGTCAATCAACTGGTGGCATTAACTTACTTGCCTGGGAGATGCTAAAGCTTGCTGGAGGACTGGCTGTTTGATGGCGCTGAATATAGTGCGTAGTTTCCAAGTCGAGTTCTCTTTTAAGTGTAAGTAACAGGATGACGTGGCAACTTTTGACTATCCTGTGGGAATTCAATCGTTAATGTGAAAACAATTAACGTTAATATTAGATGTTAAGTGATTAAATAATCAAAATCGCATGAAATCTTGTACTCGGCACTCAATATACGAGAATAAGGGCAAGAAAATCCTACTAAATTAAATGAAACTGATAGTTTCAAAAAGAAATGAAACTTTGATTGTTTCAAAAGTGAAAGGGTAGTCCAAAAATGTAGGGATACCTTGCCGGATCTCTATAGGACAGAAGCAAGGAATTTCCTACTTAACTAGATGATACTTACAGAATTAGCATTCTTTGTGCTCTGAAAAAGAAAGCCAATTCCCTACCTGAGTAAATATCATAATCTCTGACCGATGCACAGGGGTGCGAGTGTCAACTTTTTTTTTTTTTTATATAAAGAAGAAATAAATCACAAACACAGAGGCACACACGTACAAAAAGGATTCATAACAATATTTACAGCACAACAAGACAATATTCACAGAAACACAAGGACAATGGTATCAATGGGTAAACAAACGTACATTTGGAACAAACACCAAGAAAAACAACACAATAACCGCAAAACATAATAACGGTGAACATGAGTAACAAAACACAATAAGCGGTAAACATAAGTAACAAACACGGAAATAGTGCAAACACAGCATCAAGGCTCAAGCAGCTGAACAGGATGCAGACATAGAACCACATAACATGGCAAAGAAAAAATAAAACGCACAATAATTGAGAATAACTCACATAGGGCATAAATACCATAAGACATACACTCACCAAACCATAAATAGACACAGACAGAGACATGGAAAACCCGCGCACCACAAGCACGCCAACCACACATATAGAAACAAAAGCACACAAAACCCACACACCCAACAACAAGAAAACACACAAACGTTAACATACAGATTCAACCACACGCACATCCACCTACGCCACAACCATAAACACACCGCACACAGAAAGGGTACAGGCCAAAACTATACACGGCCACCAACTAAAGAGTAAAAAAATACAGCACAGTATAAAAATACAAACCCACCCGGGCCACGCAGGGGCCAAACCCCACACAACCACACACTCCTCCGCACACCGACAAAAGTCTGCACCGGAAGGCACAGAGCCACACACACATACACAGGAGCAGCACACGCGCAAAACCATGGGAGACACAAACCATGCACAACCCCGCCAAGGACACCAACAGAAGGATAGCAGCGCAAAACAAAAAACCCGAGACCCCCTACCTCGCCAACCCACCACTACACCCAAACCGCACCTAAATCGAGACCCACCCACCCACCGAAACATCACCTACCTGAAGGCAACCCCACGAACATAGGCAACCGTAAACCAACGACCAAACTCCACCGAAAAGCGCGCTGCAACCACCACAAGTGAAGCGCATGCGACCCGCAAAACCCCCAAACGCGCGCGTAACCCCAAAACCTCTCGCCTCCCGACCCACACACAAAACACATAATCCGCAACCAAAACACATAAAGTATACGCACCCGCCGCGAATAACCCGGAAAGTGCCAAACAAAAAACAGCAAAACATCACCTCGACAACCAGGACACAGAACACCTCCAGGACATCCCGAAACCAGTCCACCAAACCCCCAATCGGCCACAAAATAAAAACACATGCACCTGCGACTCACATAACCCACAATGCACACACGCCTCAGAAGCACGCAGACCCAGCATACACAACCGCTCATTCGTCGCCAGCGACAGATGCAAAAATCTGAACAACAATTCACGTTGCTGGGGCGCTAAAAACGGGCCCCTAAACACGACCAGATAGCACCCCAATCCCAACACGGGAACAACCCCTCCACCCGCGGCCGCATCCGGGGCAACAAAACACCCATACACAGCCTTGCAAGAAAACGACAGGAAACCAGGAAAACGGCAGAGCTCCCGAAGAATCCCCACCGCCAAGAAAAAACAGGGGGGGTAGATAAAGCCACCTCCGAGAGAACCCCCAAATCAACCAAATAACTAAAACGAAGCGAGCAGAAAAACACACCCAGCGTATTCAAACCACCGCCGAGCACCAGCCCCTGATACAACGAGACCCAGAAAAGGGCCCTGGCCTTCGTGAAAACGTCAGGAATGCCAACACCCCCCTCACGCACCCCTAACACCAACGTTCGAACGGCGCACCGGTTGGTACCGCCACACCACACATACTTGAATACCACACGCTCCAAAAGCAAGGCTTACGACGATCAAAAGGGAAACAACGAGCCAGAAACAGACCCGCGACAACACCTTGCACGCAACCAGCAAGCCCCGCTGATAGATCGTCAGAGGACGACGCGACAGAAGGCCAACGCAAACCCCAACCGATCGTGAGACAACATCCCAATTCCATTCCAAAGAC
>WNGS01141881.1:10620-25085 GCA_020271785.1 Procambarus virginalis
AGGATAACCAGGCGAGAGAATGATTTGTAGATAAGGAAACCGAGTGTAAAATAATATTTATGTGTCATGTGTGTATATATAATTAACTAATTTCCTTTTGTCTACTTTTTAAAAGAATGTATAGTATACATATCATATATTCTCTTAAATATAACTGTATAACAATATATTTAGAGATTGAGACATTCGCTATATATTTCTGAACTCACTTTATAAATAACAAAAAAAAATGATAGCCATAATTTATTTTCTTGTACTAATATGCTTATTTATTTGAAAGGTAATTATTGGAGGCTAGACAATACGAAGAAAACTAAAGTTATTTAACTATGGTATAGCCAGACAAAAACATTTATCGTCATTTCAATGATACATTGACCAGGTTGATAGCGATGATGTGTTAGAAAATAATCCGATGTTAATTTTATCAACATTTGGACACCATCAGGATGACAATCATCATCAAGCCTGTAAAGTGTGGGAAGGTATGAAACTAAATCAGTGTTGTATGTACCTTCTCCCTTATATTCTAAAGTAGGTAATGAAATATTACCAGCTAGTGCCTCCTGGCAGGACGAATATTGGTTTGAAATATCTTCTACTACTTCCTTAATAGTACCTACTATTCTGTATGTCCAACAACATTAGGTAAATTAATAAGGCACAATTACTAATTTATATGTGAGTGTACAACTCGTGGATTATTTAGTGGAAAGCATTGTGATCAACCCACGAATAAACTTACTCGGGATAATGGACGTAGAAAAGTTGAATGGATTCATGATCTCAATATTATAGACATATCTAATTCAATCCAGTCAAAGAAGGCATATGTGTGGAATGTTTTGCCCCCAAAACTGCACCGAACATAGAAGGAACGGAACCTTCTTGTATCCATATTCACCTTAATTCTTCATCTCCAAACTTCACTACACCGAGTAGTAGTAGTCATAGTAGTAGTAGTAGTGGTAATACTAGTAGTAACCCCTAATATAAAACAAATGTTCCATCCAATACCCAGGCACCTTGTGTGTTCGACGCATTGAATCCAAATAACCAGAATGATCTTAATAGATACGTAGAAGGATATGGTTGCTCATGTGACTATTGCAATGGCTACGATAAAGGCTCGAATTCTTACATTGGTTGGCCTGTTTCTTGAAAAAATCTGATTAATAATGACTGTGAAAATTGCCCATAACACAAAGGATCCTCATCGAGTTGATTTGGCTTATCATATGCTGGAGAAGGATGGCAAACCTTTACAGACGCACATTTACTATAAACTCGAACCTCTTTTCCAACGTCTGATGTCTAAAGCCAAGTCAAAATTAAAGTGTGATGTGGAGTTTATTATTGATCAACCGTCAATTACAATGGTGCACACTTGTGATTGTCTGAATCGTCACATTAAGGCTGATCCACGACCAATGATCTTGTGTTCGACACATGACAAACGAGATGACTAGCCCGTTGTTCATAAGACGGATTTGATTAATCATTAAAGGCACCGTCAGGAAACTTATCCACTTTATGCTTATCAATTAGCGGTTATACCGGGATTTAAAAATAAAATTTTTTAGAGTCGAATGACGATCGTCGACTCTTTAATGCTATTTGGGGTCACCCAATTGTATTCAGCCTTTACTCAGATTGCATCTGGCATGAACTTACCACCCTTAATCCCTTGGGTGTAATGGAGGGATGATATTTTGGTTTAACTATGGTCACTCAAACAGGCAATAAACTTCGATTAGACTCACGTGGACAATTTAGGAACCAGGGAGAGGTGGCATCTAATGTGATACCTCTTGATTATCATGATTTAATTGACCCCCGGCAACCTATGCCCATCCAGGCATATTATATATTATGTATGTTCTAAATACATAATAGGGGTACTTATTGTTATGGGACATTACAATCTTTAGTAAAAAAAAATTGCAACCCATTTTAAATTTACTGTATGTAATGGTATATTATAATTATTACATTTTTCCTTCTTCGTTTTTGTTTAAGATAACGTCGATTTCTTCGGGGATCTTGTAAATAAAGTAAATAAATATTTTCGACATTAGTTCTCATTTTTATTAATTTTCAAATCAAATCGAATCAAATGTTTATTCAGGTAAAAGTGCATACATAGAGGATTAGTTACAAACATAATGTTGGATTTGTAGATAGAGCTAGTACATACAATACTTAAAGCCACTAGTAGATGATGGGTGAGTCTGATTGGGATCAGAAATATTGCTGGAACAACCGTGGACATCATCAAGAGAAAATTAGATTGTTTTCTTCAAGGAGTGCTGGACCAACCAGGCTGTGATGGGTATGTGGGCCTGCGGGCCTCTCCAAGCAACAGCCTGGTGGACCAAACTCTTACAAGTCAAGCCTGGCCTCGGGTCGGGCTTGGGGAAGTAGAAGAACTCCCAAAACCCCATCAAGCAGGTACACATAGGGAAAAAAACACTTAGACTAAAACTTAATAGTAGTAGTAGTAGGCATCCTTCAGTCTCGGGAGACTATGGAGTTGCGCTCTGGTTGTCAATCCTGGTGCAGCGTCTGGTGTGACTGATGAGGCCAATCCGAGAGTGGCAGTCCATCCCACACCGAGCACAAACGAAGTCCGATTCTGGTCTGTCTTCCTGGCTACCGGCTTTCCTTCTCTGTCTCTTTGCCTCCGATTCCTTGGCAAGTGAATCCTCGAACTTGGAGACACCTCTTTGAACAGACTGCCTCCAGGCTGAACGGTCTGCAGCCAGTGTCTCCCATATAGCAAGATCGACGTCCATGGCTTTCAGGTCCCTCTTGCATACGTCTTTGTACCGTAGCTGGGGCTTGCCTGTTGGACGCTTTCCCTGCATCAGCTCTCCGTACAGGAGATCCTTGGGGATCCTGCCGTCGCCCATTCGCACAACGTGCCAAAGCCAGCGCATTTGTCTCTGTTTCAGCATTGTGTACATGCTGGTGATTCTTGCTCTCCCCAAGACGTTGTTGTTTGTCACCTTGTCCTGCCAGGTGATGTCCAAGATGTGTCGAAGGCAGTGCATGTGGAAGGCATTCAGCTGTCTTTCCTGACGGGCGCGGAGTGTCCAAGACTCACTGCCATAAAGGAGAGTGCTCAGGACACAGGCTCTGTAAACCTGAATCTTAGTATACTCAGTCGTCAGCCTACTGTTGGCCCACACTCTCTTTGTCAGTCTGAACATGGTAGTAGATGCTTTACCGATGAGTTGGTTTAGCTCCCTATCAAGAGAGAGGGAGTCAGAGATTGTGGAGACCAGGTACACGCAGTCGTGAACGACTTCCAATTTGGAATCGGAGATGCCGATGTCAGGTGGAGAGTCCACTCCTTGTCCCATGACTTGTGTTTTCTTCAGGCTGATGGTGAGTCCGAAAGCCTGAGAGGCCTCACTGAAGCGGGTCATGAGCCGTTGGAGGTCTTCGGCTGAGTGGGCAGTGACTGCTGCGTCGTCGGCAAAAAGGAAGTCGCGCAGACACCTCAGCCAAACCTTCGTCTTGGCTCTCAGCCTGGCGAGGTTAAAGAGCTTTCCATCCGACCTGGTCCGGAGGTAAATGCCTTCCGTGACAGATCCGAAGGCGTGCCGCAGCATAACTGCGAAAAAAATCCCGAATAGGGTTGGAGCCAGTACACAGCCCTGCTTTACTCCACTTCGGATGTCAAGGGCGTCTGATGTTAGTCCATCAAAGACCACGGTGCCCCTCATGTTCTCATGGAAAGATCTGATGATGCTGAGGAGCCTGGGTGGGAATCCGATCTTGGGGAGGATCTTGAACAGGCCATCTCTGCTGATGAGGTCGAAGGCCTTCGTCAGATCTATGAAGGCTACGAAGAGTGGCTGCTTCTGTTCCCTGCATTTCTCCTGCAGTTGTCTGAAGGAAAAGACCATGTCAATGGTGGACCAGTCAGCTCTGAATCCGCATTGTGATTCTGGATAGACTCTCTCTGCAAGTACTTGGAGCCTTTTCAATGCGACTCGAGCAAACAGCTTTCCGACAGTACTGAGGAGGGAGATTCCACGGTAGTTGTTGCAGTCGCCCCTGTCACCTTTATTCTTATACAGCGTGACGATGTTGGCATCCCTCATGTCCTGTGGCACCTCTCCGTCTTTCCAGCAGAGGCAGAGAATTTCATGCAGCTCCATGAGCAGGCTACCTCTGCAGCACTTCAAGGTCTCAGCAGGAATGCCATCTTTGCCAGGAGCTTTACTAGAAGCAAGGGAGTCTAGGGCATCGCTGAGTTCTTCGAGGGTCGGTTAGCTGTCGAGCTCCATTAGAACAGGCAGACACTCAATGGCGCTCAGGGCGTCTTCGGTGACCACATTGTCCCTGGCGTATAGCTCAGAGTAGTGCTCGACCCAACGCTTCAGCTGCAGTGTCTGGTCCTGAATCACCTTGCCAGTGGCAGATTTCAGAGGAGCGTTCTTCCTCGGGATTGGGCCGAGGGCCTGCTTGATGCCATCATACATTCCCCTTACATTACCTGTATCCACTGCAGTCTGCATCTGGGAGCAGAGCTGGAGCCAATAGTTGTTGGCACATCGCCTGGCGCTCTGCTGTACTTTGCAGCGGACGGCTCGAAGGATCTGTAAGTTGTGCTGACTTGGGCAGGCTTTGTAGGCTGCCAAGGCGTTTCTCTTCTCTTCGATGACAGGTGTTATCTCTTCCGAGTGAGCCTCAAACCAGTCAGCCGACCTGCTGGCCTTCTTGCCAAAGGTGGAAATGGCAGCATTGAACACAACGTCTCTGAAGTGCTCCCATCTTTTACAGGCAGTGACCCCGGCTGGGTCAGGGAGAGCTTCCTCGAGCACGGGTGCAAAATCTTTCACCTTGTCCTGATTGCGGGTCTTGGTGGTGTCGATGCGAGGTCTGTCCGCCTTTTTCGAGTGATGAATCTTCTTTGGTTGCATCTTGACTCTGCTACAGACCAGGGAGTGGTCGATGTCACAAACAGCACTCTGGTTGCTACGTGTAATCGTGACGCTGGGTAGACTTGCACGCCTGGTAAGAATCAGGTCAAGCTGGTGCCAGTGCTTGGATCTGGGGTGTCTCCAAGATACTCGGTGTTGAGGCTTTGTGCCGAAGAACGTGTTGGTGACACAGGGACCATGAAGGCAGCAGAGTTCTAGCAGACGTTGCCCGTTCTCATTCATCCTCCCTATGCCGAATTGACCCAGACAAGTGGGCCAAATGTTGTGCTCGGCACCCACTCTGGCGTTGAAGTCGCCGAGGATGAACAGTGGCTCCTTTACAGGGATTCTCGCTATGACTCTGTTGAAGTCATCGTAGAACTTTTCCTTTGCCTCTGCTGGAGAAGTCAGGGTTGGTGCATATGCACTAATTACATTGACTGGTCCTGTTTGGGAGTGCAGTTGCAGAGACAGAATTCGCTCGGTTTCCCCCATCGGTGGCATAATGTATCCCAACAGTGCATTCCTGACGGCAAATCCCACACCATGTTCTCTGGTTTCATCAGGTGGTTTTCCTTGCAAAAATAAAGAGAAGGTCCTCTCTCTCACAGATCCTGATCCAGGGAGCCTGGTCTCTTGGAGAGCAACAATATCCATCTGCAGTTTGCTCAGCTCCCTATCGATGATTGCTGTTTTTTGGGCGTCATTGATTTCTTGCAGGACGTCAGAGAAACCTGGTGTCAGTGTCCTGACGTTCCATGTGCCCAGCTTTAGGGCAGTTGATATTTTCTTCTTAGGTATGGTATTGCTTGGTGCCAAGTTGTCTGGCCGCTTGTCGGTTTTCACCCTTAACCCCACGCACCCAGTGAGGTTAACGGACCATGGCGAGGCAACACTTTATTGGCTGGGGTTTGCCCAGCTTGAGGCGGGCGGTAGCTGCCCAGTGGGGTGCGATGACCCCTCCCACTGTCAGAAGCAACCCCTGTGGCATCACACTCTTCGCCAATCGAGCAGAAGACTTAAAACCGGTAGACTGTCGCTTCCCGTGTTGGTTCGACTCTGTGTGGCGAAGCTGGAGTGTCCTCTCCAGGGCGCAAAGCCTGGGTAGGTAGATATGGAGGAGAAGCTGTTACCCATGCAGCAAGTCCCCCCCTCTCCACGTTGCTGAAATTATCCAATAGAAAGGAAAATGCCAATACACATGGTTCCAGCAAAGTCGCAGGAGCTGCCAGAACGTGGTCGACGTCAACAACGAACTGCCTTAGGGGCTCCAACTTCGGATTTTTCCTCGAGGTTGACTCCTGAAGCCTTTCCCAAAAAAGGGTATGGCCGCAAGGCAGCGGAGGTTTAAAATCAGAGTTTTCCTTCCCCTAGATGGGCTTCCTTCCCAGGCTATCGAGTCCCATCTACCCGGAGCAACTGGTTTTAAGGCGCCAGAGGCACGCCCTCACCCCTTCTCCTGTTGGTAAAAGCAGTTCCGCCGGACTTAAAGACTAAGCCACCCGTGCAGGCCAGGAGTTGGACTTGGTTGTCAGAGGCTATTTGAGACGCATGCCTTATAGGAGCATTTTATAGGTCATGGGAGCTCGTCCCCCCATTACCACCCCCTGGCTATGACAACCCCTTGGAACCTGGAAAACTTAATAGTAATTGAGCTTAAAGTATAAAATCCGTTGAGAGAAAGAAAAAATTATAGATAAAAAAGGGGGGAACATGGTAGAAAATAGCCAATATACAAGTTGGTCAACAAACAGCATTGTTTAAAAATAGTAAGACATGGGTTGACATTTAAAGGTAAGGTAGGTTATATGGAGTTAATTAGGTAGTACTTAGTTTTCCTTTTAAACTGGTTGAGTGAGGTACAGCATTTGACATGACTGGGAAGGTCATTCCACATTCTGGGTCATTCTGTTAAATCTTGGGGGACTTGGTCTGATAATAATGAACATGTACAAATGAGCTAAGCAGGGAACGAGAGCTGAAACTTGGTAACAGCACTGGCCTTATTTACAAAATCTGAAATAGCTACATTTTACATTTTAAGGGATTTCGTTAGATACTAAAGGCAACTATGGCGGAGAACAAGAGTTGGAGCTCGGTAATTATCTGGATCTTATTTACTAGGTCTGAAAATGTAGTTGGGGTTTTAAATTTCTGGGGGATTTGGAGTGATAGTAGTGAAATTATAGGAGCGAACTAAGGCTGGGGACGAGAGATGGAGCTCGGTAATTATCTGGATCTTATGTGCTAGGTCTGAAATACAGCAAGTTAAATTTCAGGAGAATTGATGGGTTATTAACGAAGCTATGAGAGAGAGATAAGGCGGAGGACAGGCGATAGAGTTCGGTAAATGTGTTATCTTTACTTTCTCTGTTGGAGGTATTGCGGGTTAAAATTTCATGAAAATTAATGGGTTATTAACGAAGATACACGAGGGAAGTAAGGTGGGGGACGAAAGCTAGAGCTCGCTACCTAAATTGTTGTATTGTACTACGTCTGAAATATAGCTGTTTAAAATTTCAGGGGGATTGGACTGTTAGTAAAGAAGTTACGAGGATAAACTAAGGTGGGAACAGGAGCTGGAGCTCGTTATCTAAATTATTGTATTTTACTACATTTGAAATATGACTGTCAAAAACTGGGTTTCAATGAAAATTGGTAATGAACTGGACTCTGTCTAATTTTCAGGCTCAAACTGGACTCAGCCTAATTTTCGGTCATTAATGGACTCTGAATATTTTCGGGCACAAAGTGGACTCTGATGAATTTTGGGGCCTAAACTGGACTCTCATGAATTTTGAGCTTAAACTGGTCTCTGACTAATTTTTGGTCTCAAATTCATATAAAACTAAACATCATGGCTAAGACGTTTTGTTTTCCTTCACAAAACTTCTATGAACATATTCGCAGAAAATGGGCTTTGAAAAAAGTGCGATATTGAAAACAGGCAAAAATAGTCGACAGACTTTACCCAGAAACCCTGTGACATATGAGGGATTTTTTCTGAATTTTTCTATAAGAATTTCTTACTTATTTTCTCCCAAAACAACTCTTAACAAACTTCTAAAATCTCAGAAATATTTTTTCTCATAAGAATTGCTTAATTCCAAATCAGTGACTGGCCAAATTAATCTGGAAACCCTGACACGCTAAACGTGATTTTTTCTGAAAAAAAAATCACGCTTAGCATGTCATCCCTACTACTTTGGGGGTGGCGGTGGTGGTGTTGGGGGTGGCGGCCGTGGTGTTGGGAGTTGTGGTGGTGGTGTTGGGGTGGCGGCGGTGGTGTTGGGGGTGGCAGTGGTGTTGGGGTGGCAGCAGTGGTGTTGGGGGTGGCAGCGATGGTGTTGGGGGTGGCGCTGGTGATGTTGGGGGTGACGATGGTGGTGTTGGGGGTGGCAGTCGTCATGTTGGGGGTGGCGGTGAGTAGTAGAAAGTATGCCAGATCAAAGCCGTTTTGCTTTTTCCGACGGCTTCGATCTGGCATACTGTTTTTTTGTTACCCCAGTGAGATTTGACGGCTTCAATCTGGCATACTGTTTTTTCGTTACCCCAGTGAGATTTGACGGCTTCGATCTGGCATACTGTTTTTTCGTTACCCCAGTGAGATTTGACGGCTTAGATCTGGCATACTGTTTTTTCGTTACCCCAGTGAGATTTGATGGCTTCGATCTGGCATACTGTTTTTTTGTTACCTCAGTGAGATTTGACAGCTTCGATCTGGCATACTGTTTTTTCGTTACCCCAGTGTGATTTGATGGCTTAGATCTGGCATACTTTTTTTTCGTTACCCCAGTGAGATTTGACAGCTTCAATCTGGCACACTGTTTTTTCGTTACCCCAGTGAGATTAAACGGCTTCGATCTGGCATACTATTTTTTCATTACCCCAGTGAGAATAAACGGCTTCGATCTGGCCTCTGGGTTTTTTCCCATATTTTTCCTACGGATTCAATCTGGCCCCATCATTTTTCGTTACCCCAGTGAGAATAAACGGCTTCCATCTGGCCCCGTCATTTTTCGTTACCTCAGTGAGATTAAATGGCTTCAATCTGGCCCCGTCATTTTTCGTTACCTAAGTGAGATTAAATGGCTTCAATCTGGCCCCGTAATTTTTTGTTACCCCAGTGAGAATAAACGGCTTCAATCTGGCCCCGTCATTTTTCGTTACCTCAGTGAGATTAAACAGCTTCAATCTGGCCTCGTCATTTTTGTTACCTCAGTGAGAATAAACGGCTTCAATCTGGCCCCGTCATTTTTCGTTACCCCAGTGAGATTAAACGGCTTCAATCTGGAATCGTCATTTTTCGTTACCCTAGTGAGATTAAACGGCTTTACTCTGGCCCCGTCGTTTTTCGTTACCCTAGTGAGATTAAACGGCTTCAATCTGGCCCCGTCATTTTTCGTTACCCCAATGAGATTAAACGGCTTCAATCTTGCCCCATCATTTTTCGTTACCTCAGCGACCCCACACAGGCATTGCCAATGGTCACTGACGTCACCAAGTCTTCATTTCCCCTGTATCAGTTCATTTTCTTTTATGGTGTATTTATTCCCATGTTTATCTAGAAGTTATATATTTATAGTGTCTGGCCCAGGATCGTTTATTGAGAATAGAAATAGTAGAAATCCACTATCTCTTATGCATATGAAACAAGGGGGAGCAGCACAGAGCAAGAACTATCATGTATCTCAGAGTTCACCCCTGTTACCAAACCAGTATTATCTAGGGCTTTTTTACTAAATCTTAAACTCATCCAATTTATACCCATTGTTTCATGTTGATACGCTTAATAGCCTATTAATATCCCCCTTTGTTGTGTCCATTCAGTCACACCTCTATCATGTCGCCCCTATTTCTTCGTCTATCTAGAGAATGTAATTAAAGCTTTGTCCATCTTTCTTCTAGGATTGCTTATTTAGCATAGGGTAAATAAAAAATGAAAACCCACTATCATCCATTTGTATGAAAACAGTCCCTTCCAGGCATGGTGACTTCAATGCGATTTCTGTAGTAATCCAACATTGCTGCATAAACGCATAAATGTATTTTGCACTTGCATAAATATATATGCACATCTCACATTCGCTCAAAAAACATGCCTCCCACACCTTGCTGTGGAATATATCAAAACAAAATACTCATTTAGTAAAAGCAAGCCAATCATGTTTTGAAATAAGGCCTTCTGCAGTTACCTTCTTTTCTGACGTCATCATCCCTAATGCGGTGCGAGGCACCAACACGCTAAATGCGGATCCTAGAAGGTTCACACATAAGTGTGAACTCTTAATCAGGCTTAATACCTCAACTGTACTCTGTGCTTCATCAGAGTCGATATTCAGCTACATTGGCTCGTATTTTCGCTCATTGCTCATATTTTCCGTTATTCATTTCATAAACCCGATCAAACCATCCTAACCTAACTTATTAAATAACAAACAAATACATTCTACAGACCAGTTGTTGTTGCTTAGCGACATCGCAAAAAGCGACCTCAGGTATTGGGATAAGTGAAGCAGAAGATTTTCTAGAATTAATTGACGATTGCTTTCTTACGCAACACATTAAGGAACCAACACGGGAAAATAATATTTTAGATTTAGTGTTAACTAACAGGGAAACACAAATTAATGACATCGAAATAGGGAGTGAGCTAGGGAACAGTGATCACAAAGAAATCAGATTTGGCATAGAATGGAATAGACCTGTAGGAGAAAATTCTGTTAAAGTGCCAGATTTTCGAAAAGCTGATTTTAATAGCCTAAGAAATTTTTTGGGTCAAATTGATTGGAAAGTCTTGGGTATGGGGTGTGGGCCGGTCTTGGAGCGAGACATGAACCCAGCGATGGGTGATGTAAATGGGGATTTCGATGTAGATTCAATTTATAACGTATTTAAGAATATTCTAAACAAAGCACAGGAGCGTAGTATACCACACAAATTGAATAGATCGATTACTAATGACCCAAAGTGGATAACAAAGAATTTGAAAAATCTTATAGGTAAAAAGAGAGCTTGGTACAAGAGGATTAAAAATGGGGAGGTCACTTTAGAACAGGAATTCGTACAACTAGTTAGAAATGTTAAAAAAGAGATAAGGAAAGCAAAAAGAAACTATGAAGTTCGTATAGCAGGGCAAGCAAAGACAAATCCTAAAGGGTTTTTTCAGTTATATCGAACTAAGACTAGGGAAAGGATAGGTCCATTAAAAACCGAGACAGGTCAAATAACAGATAGTGATGAAGAGATGAGTAGTATTTTTAATAAATATTTTGTATCTGTATTTACTAAAGAGGAACTTAACAATATGCCTTCAGCCCAACAAGTCTATGTGGGTGGGGACGAGGACAGGTTGACGAGTTTAGCAGTTACCAGGGAGGATGTTCTTAAACAAATAGTAAAACTCAAACCAAACAAATCCCCAGGGCCGGATGAAGTGTTTTCCAGAGTGCTGAAAGAATGCAAAGAGGAGCTTTGTGACCCACTGTCAATCATATTTAATAAATCAATAGAGTCAGGCAGAGTGCCAGAGTTTTGGAAAGTTGCTAATGTGATACCAGTTTTTAAGAAAGGAGATAGATCACTTGCGTCTAACTATCGACCAATTAGCCTAACGTCTATTGTGGGAAAGTTACTCGAATCTATAATAGCAAATAAAATTCGTCTTCATCTTGAAAAACATAAATTAATAATTGAGTCGCAACATGGTTTTATAAATGGCCGTTCATGTTTAACAAATTTGTTATCTTTTTATTCTAGCATAGTTGAGGCAGTTGATAGTGGTAAGGATTGTGATGTTGTGTACCTTGACTTTAGCAAAGCTTTCGATACAGTGCCACATGAAAGACTGATTAAAAAGATAGAGGCTCATGGTATTGGGGGTGCTATATTAAGCTGGATTAGGGCATGGCTATACCAAAGGAAACAGAGAGTTAGTATAAATGGAGTCAAGTCAGAGTGGGAAAATGTTGTAAGTGGAGTGCCTCAAGGCTCTGTCTTGGGACCTCTGTTGTTTATAATATATATAAATGATTTAGATTCAGGTTTGAGTAGCAACATTTGCAAATTTGCCGATGATACGAAAATCGGTAGGGAAATTAATTCGGAGGAGGACTCACTATCACTTCAAGTTGATCTAGATAGGGTTTTGAAATGGTCAAAGGACTGGCAGATGCAGTTTAATGCTGATAAATGTAAAGTTCTGAGGCTAGGTAATGATGATAGAGTTACAAGATACGAGCTAGATGGTGTTGAGATTGCGAAGTCGGATTGCGAAAGGGATCTGGGAGTTATAATTAGTAAGAATTCAAAACAAAAGGATCAATGCATAAATGTTCGTAATAAGGCAAATAGGACACTCGGATTTATTAATCGCAGCGTAAGTAACAAGACACCTGGTGTGGTTCTCAAGCTATATCTTGCTCTGGTTAGGCCCCATTTATATTATGCAGTTCAGTTTTGGTCGCCATATTATAGAATGGATATAAATTCACTTGAACGTGTCCAGCGTAGGATGACTAAGATAATTCCCCAAATTAGAAATCTTTCATATGAAGAAAGATTAAGGAACCAACTCGGGAAAATAATATTTTAGATTTAGTGTTAACTAACAGGGAAACACAAATTAATGACATCGAAATAGGGAGTGAGATAGGGAACAGTGATCACAAGAAATCAGATTTGGCATAGAATGGAATAGACCTGTAGGAGAAAATTCTGTTAAAGTGCCAGATTTTCGAAAAGCTGATTTTATAGCCTAAGAATTGTTTGGGTCAAATTGATTAGAAAGTCTTGGGTATGGGGTGTGGGCCGGTCTTGGAGCGAGACATGAACCCAGCGATAGGTGATGTAAATGGGGATTTCGATGTAGATTCAATTTATAACGTATTTAAGAATATTCTAAACACAGCACAGGAACGTAGTATACCACACAATTGAATATATCGATTACTAATGACCCAAAGTGGATAACAAAGAATTTGAAGAATCTATAGGTAAAAAGAGAGCTTGGTACAAGAGGATTAAAAATGGGAGGTCACTTTAGAACAGGAATTCGTACAACTAGTTAGAAATGTTAAAAAAGAGATAAGGAAAGGAAAAAGAAACTATGAAGTTCGTATCTATTGTGGGAAAGTTCGTATCTATTGTGGGTTACGAATCTATTGTGGGAAAGTTACTCGAATCTATGATAGCAAATAAAATTCGTCTTCATCTTGAAAAACATAAATTAATAATTGAGTCGCAACATGGTTTTATAAATGGTCGTTCATGTTTAACAAATTTGTTATCTTTTTATTCTAGCATTGTTGAGGCAGTTGATAGTGGTAAGGATTGTGATGTTGTGTACCTTGACTTTAGCAAAGCTTTCGATACAGTGCCACATGAAAGACTGATTAAAAAGATAGAGGCTCATGGTATTGGTGGTGCTATATTAAGCTGGTTAGGGCATGGCTATACCAAAGAAACAGAGAGTTAGTATAAATGGAGTCAAGTCAGAGTGGGAAATGTTGTAAGTGGAGTGCCTCAAGGCTCTGTCTTGGGACCTCTGTTGTTTATAATATATATAAATGTTTAGATTCAGGTTTGAGTAGCAACATTTGCCGATGATACGAAAATCGGTAGGGAAATAATTCGGAGGAGGACTCACTATCACTCAAGTTGATCTAGATAGGGTTTTGAAATGGTCAAAGGACTGGCAGATGCAGTTAATGCTGATAAATGTAAAGTTCTGAGGCTAGGTATTGATGATAGAGTTACAAGATACGAGCTAGATGGTGTTGAGATTGCGAAGTCGGATTGCGAAAGGGATCTGGGAGTTATAATTAGCAAGAATTTAAAACAAAAGGATCATGCATAAATGTTCGTAATAAGGCAAATAGGACACTTGGATTTATTAATCGCAGCGTAAGTAACAAGACACCCTTGTGGTTTCTCAAGCTATATCTTGCTCTGGTTAGGCCCCATTTAGATTCATGTTCAGTTTTGGTCGCCATATTATAGAATGGATATAAATTCACTTGAACGTGTCCAGCGTAGGATGACTAAGTTAATTCCCAAATTAGAAATCTTTCATATGAAGAAAGATTAACAAAGCTTAATTTGCATTCACTGGAAAGGCGAAGAGTTAGGGGTGAATGATAGAGGTTTACAAGTGGATGAATGGACATAACAAAGGGGCTATTATAGGGTATTGAAAGTATCAACACAGGACAGAACGCGAAACAATGGGTATAAATTGGATAAGTTTAGATTTAGGAAAGACTTGGGTAAATACTGGTTCAGTAACAGGGTTGTTGATTTGTGGAACCAATTGCCGCGTAACATTGTGGAGGTGGGGTCCCTCGATTGTTTCAAGCATGGGTTGGACATGTATATGAGTGGGATGGGTGGTTATAATAGGAGCTCCTCCGTATGGGCCAATAGGCCTTCTGCAGTTGCCTTTGTTCTTATGTTCTTATGTTCTTAGTTCTTTATGTATAGCAGGGCAGCAAAGACAAATCCTAAAGGGTTTTTTTTCAGTTATATCGAACT
>WNGS01141881.1:35757-60384 GCA_020271785.1 Procambarus virginalis
ACTTCTACTGTTTGTGTAATATACCCTAAGTGAATTGTTATTTTGAGGCCCTTCTCTTCCCTGATCATTTTGCCAATTCCTTCTCCCGCAAACACATACTTTTATTACATCCTTCCTCCAAATCAATTCCCATACCTCTATCTACTAACAGTTTAAACCCAAACAAACACTCTAACCACTCTTCAACGAATTTGCAACAGCAACAACCCCAGCTCTCGATAGATGCACCCCATCCCGAGCATACATTTCTTTCTTCCATAGAAGTGTTCCCAGTTGTCTATATAAGATATTGCATTAGATTTGCAATATCTTTCCAGCCTGCATTGACACCAAGTGCCCTCGACATCCATTCATTTCCCACTCCCTTTTGAAGAATGCCACATATGATCGGGATTCCTCCCTGCTCCCAACTATCTATTTCTATTTATGTATATGGACATGTATATGAGTGGGATTGGTGGGTTATAAATAGGAGCTGCCTCGTATGGGCCAATAGGCCTTCTGCAGTTGCCTTTGTTCTTATGTTCTTGTTATTACTGGAAGATGGAATCTCATTTGCAAGGATGACCCAATGGAAGAGAAGAACCTATTGAACTCAATAGCAGAATCAGAGGCTGAAAACTGACCATCGTTATTGGACAGGAGTGTTGGTTTGTTGCTTAAAATCTTCTTTGAACCCAATATTTGTGAAATTGTGCTTCAAGTTTTTTTAATATTGCTCTTTATTTGGGTAAATATATCTTCGTAGTATTTAGTTTTGGCTCGTCTAATTATCTTAGATTGCAATAACGAGTAATTCTTTGAGAATTCTTTGGAGACGGTTCCTAACCTATATGCTTCTCAAGCTCATGTTTTTTATTAATGGATTTAAGTATTCCCTTTCTAAGCCAGGGATTGTTAAGCCTTTTGGTTGTGACTTGTTTTGTAAGCATAGGACTGTGGGTGTTATGAAGGCTAAGAGTTTTTTAAGAAAAGATTGCACTGCTAGGTTGATGTCCCCTATGTTAGCTAACTCGGACTCCCAGGTGACATTATCAGCTGCAGTTATAAAATTGTCTACAGCAGATTCATTGTGCAGCCTAAAACTTATCTCCCTTGACTCTAGAGGTGGTTTGTTAATGTTAGTTAAGAGAAATGTGGGGTAATGGTCTATAGTGCTATCGATGATTATACCTGAAGTATGCGGAGAGGTTATGTTGGTCCAGATGTGATCTAGAGTCGTGGCAGTACTATCAGTGATTCTAGTAGGTCTAGTGATTAAGGGTATGAGGAAGCAGGAATTCATATAGTTGAGGAAGCTAACAGCAGTAGGGTGTTCAGGCTCGCAGAGGTCAATATTAAAGTCCTCTGCGATAATTAGATGGTTTTATTCAGTTTATTATCGAGTATTAGATTACTAAGGTTTGAATTGAATTTCGGACACATCAGTGTTAGGAATTCTATAGACTGCACCCACAGACAGGATATACTCGGCACCCTTGACTCTGAAACTGGCGAAAATATACTCCCCACAGCAGTCTCTAGTTCTAATTTCTTTTAAGCATGTTAGTTCTTGGTGGTAATAAAGAGTAGTACCACCAACTCTCTGAATTTGACGACAGTTGTGAATTGCCGAGTAGTTAGGCATGTTAAAGAGTTGAGTAGTGTCCTCTTTCAACCATGTTTCAGTAAGTATAACAAAAGAGATCTAGCTATAGAGTTTCATAATTGCTGTTATGGATAGAACTAGAATGAGAGCTATTTATTAAAACTATTATTGTAAACTAATACTTTAAGTGGGATCCCTTGATTGTTTTAAATATAGGGTCAACATGAATATGAATGAGATTGGGTGGAGATATATAGGAGCTGCCTCGTATGGGCCAATAGGACTTCTGCAGTTACCTTTATTCTTATGTTCAGCTTACCTACAATGCTGCCAGATGTATGATTCTGCAAAAATAGTGGTATGACATTTGGGTTGCTGTTATACTTTTGCACTTTTCACCGAATAATGATTACAGTTGTGGATAATTAAAATGTATATTCTTAAACCTCTGATTAGGTTAGGTGGGGATGGTTAGTCTAGCCATTTTGAATAATAACATCAAATACACATGCCAGTAGGACGCTAAAGGCTGCATTGGTCATCTGGTGACGTCACACATAGTTGATCAGTCAGGTGCTGTGATACCTTGACACTTATACGCTAATGGCCAGCAATACCTTATTCCTATACCTGAGGTCGCTTTTTGCGATGTCGCTAAACAACAACAACTGGTCTGTAGAATGTATTTGTTGTTATTTAATAAGTTAGGTTAGGATGGTTTGATCGGGTTTATGAAATGAATAACGGAAAATATGAGCAATGAGCAAAAATACGAGCCAATGTAGCTGACTATTGACTCTGATGAAGCACAGAGTACAGTTGAGGTATTAAGCCTGATTAAGAGTTCACACTTATGTGTGAACCTTCTAGGATCCGCATTTAGCGTGTTGGCGCCTCGCACCGCATTAGGGATGATGACGTCAGAAAAGAAGGTAACTGCAGAAGGCCTTATTTCAAAACATGATAGGCTTGCTTTTACTGAATGAGTATTTTGATTTGATATATTCTACAGCAAGGTGTGGGAGGCATGTTTTGTGAGCGAATGTGAGATGTGCATATATATTTATGCACGTGCAAAATACATTTATGCGTTTATGCAACAATGTTGGATTACTACAGAAATCGCATTGAAGTCACCATGCCTGGAAGGGACTGTTTTCATACAAATGGATGATAGTGGGTTTTCATTTTTTATTTACCCTATGCTAAATAAGCAATCCTTGAAGAAAGATGGACAAAGCTTTAATTACATTCTCTAGATAGACGAAGAAATAGGGGCGACATGTTAGAGGTGTGACTGAATGGACACAACAAAGGGGGATATTAATAGGCTATTAAGCGTATCAACATGAAACAATGGGTATAAATTGGGTGAGTTTAAGATTTAGGAAAAAAAGCCCTAGGTAATGCTGGTTTGGTAACAGGGGTGAACTCTGAGATACATGATAGTTCTTGCTCTGTGCTGCTCCCCCTTGTTTCATATGCATAAGAGATAGTGGATTTCTACTTTTTCTATTCTCAATAAACGATACTGGGCCAGACACTATAAATATATAACTTCTAGATAAACATGGGAATAAATACACCATAAAAGAAAATGAACTGATACAGGGGAGATGAAGACTTGGTGACGTCAGTGACCGTTGGCAATGCCTGTGTGGGGTCGCTGAGGTAACGAAAAATGATGGGGCAAGATTGAAGCCGTTTAATCTCATTGGGGTAACGAAAAATGACGGGGCCAGATTGAAGCCGTTTAATCTCACTAGGGTAACGAAAAACGACAGGGCCAGATTGAAGCCGTTTAATCTCACTGGCGTAACGAAAAATGACGGGGCCAGATTGAAGCCGTTTAATCTCACTGAGGTAACGAAAAATGACAAGGCCAGATTGAAGCCGTTTAATCTCACTGGGGTAACGAAAAATGACGGGGCCAGATTGAAGCCGTTTAATCTCACTGAGGTAACGAAAAATGACGGGGCAGATTGAAGCCATTTAATCTCACTGAGGTAACGAAAAATGACGGGCCAGATTGAAGCCATTTAATCTCACTGAGGTAACGAAAAATGACGGGGCCAGATTGAAGCCGTTTATTCTCACTGGGGTAACGAAAAATGATGGGGCCAGATTGAATCCGTAGGAAAAATATGGGAAAAAACCCAGGGGCCAGATCGAAGCCGTTTAATCTCACTGGGGTAACGAAAAAATAGTATGCCAGATCGAAGCCGTTTAATCTCACTGGGGTAACGAAAAAACAGTATGCCAGATTGAAGCCGTCAATCTCACTGGGGTAACGAAAAATCAGTATGCCAGATTGAAGCCGTCAAATCTCACTGGGGTAACGAAAAAACAGTATGCCAGATTGAAGCCGTCAAATCTCACTGGGGTAACGAAAAAACAGTATGCCAGATTGAAGCTGTCAAATCTCACTGGGGTAACGAAAAAACAGTATGCCAGATCGAAGCTGTCAAATCTCACTGAGGTAACAAAAAACAGTATGCCAGATCGAAGCCATCAAATCTCACTGGGGTAACGAAAAAACAGTATGCCAGATCAAAGCCGTCAAATCTCACTGGGGTAACGAAAAAACAGTATGCCAGATTGAAGCCGTCAAATCTCACTGGGGTAACGAAAAAACAGTATGCCAGATCAAAGCCGTCAAATCTCACTGGGGTAACGAAAAAACAGTATGCCAGATTGAAGCCGTCAAATCTCACTGGGTAACAAAAAAACAGTATGCCAGATCGAAGCCGTCGGAAAAAGCAAAACGGCTTTGATCTGGCATACTTTCTACTACTCACCGCCACCCCCAACATGACGACTGCCACCCCCAACACCACCATCGTCACCCCCAACATCACCAGCGCCACCCCCAACACCATCGCTGCCACCCCCAACACCACTGCTGCCACCCCAACACCACTGCCACCCCCAACACCACCGCCACAACCCCAACACCACCACCACACCCCAACACCACGGCCGCCACCCCCAACACCACCACCGCCACCCCAAAGTAGTAGGGATGACATGCTAAGCGTGATTTTTTTTCAGAAAAATCACGTTTAGCGTGTCAGGGTTTCCAGATTAATTTGGCCAGTCACTGATTTGGAATTAAGCAATTCTTATGAGAAAAATAATTTCTGAGATTTTAGAAGTTTGTTAAGAGTTGTTTTGGGAGAAAATAAGTAAGAAATTCTTATAGAAAAATTCAGAAAAAATCCCTCATATGTCACAGGGTTTCCGGGTAAAGTCTGTCGACTATTTTTGCCTGTTTTCAATATCGCACTTTTTTCAAAGCCCATTTTCTGCGAATATGTTCATAGAAGTTTTGTGAAGGAAAACAAAACGTCTTAGCCATGATGTTTAGTTTTATATGAATTTGAGACCAAAAATTAGTCAGAGTCCAGTTTAGGCCCCAAAATTCATCAGAGTCCACTTTGTGCCCGAAAATATTCAGAGTCCATTAATGACCGAAAATTAGGCTGAGTCCAGTTTGAGTCTGAAAATTAGACAGAGTCCAGTTCATTACCAATTTTCATTAAAGCCCAGTTTTTGACAGTCATATTTCAAATGTAGTAAAATACAATAATTTAGATAACGAGCTCCAGCTCCTGTTCCCACCTTAGTTTATCCTCGTAACTTCTTTACTAACAGTCCAATCCCCCTGAAATTTTAAACAGCTATATTTCAGACGTAGTACAATACAACAATTTAGGTAGCGAGCTCTAGCTTTCGTCCCCCACCTTACTTCCCTCGTGTATCTTCGTTAATAACCCATTAATTTTCATGAAATTTTAACCCGCAATACCTCCAACAGAGAAAGTAAAGATAACACATTTACCGAACTCTATCGCCTGTCCTCCGCCTTATCTCTCTCTCATAGCTTCGTTAATAACCCATCAATTCTCCTGAAATTTAACTTGCTGTATTTCAGACCTAGCACATAAGATCCAGATAATTACCGAGCTCCATCTCTCGTCCCCAGCCTTAGTTCGCTCCTATAATTTCACTACTATCACTCCAAATCCCCCAGAAATTTAAAACCCAACTACATTTTCAGACCTAGTAAATAAGATCCAGATAATTACCGAGCTCCAACTCTTGTTCTCCGCCATAGTTGCCTTTAGTATCTAACGAAATCCCTTAAAATGTAAAATGTAGCTATTTCAGATTTTGTAAATAAGGCCAGTGCTGTTACCAAGTTTCAGCTCTCGTTCCCTGCTTAGCTCATTTGTACATGTTCATTATTATCAGACCAAGTCCCCCAAGATTTAACAGAATGACCCAGAATGTGGAATGACCTTCCCAGTCATGTCAAATGCTGTACCTCACTCAACCAGTTTAAAAGGAAAACTAAGTACTACCTAATTAACTCCATATAACCTACCTTACCTTTAAATGTCAACCCATGTCTTACTATTTTTAAACAATGCTGTTTGTTGACCAACTTGTATATTGGCTATTTTCTACCATGTTCCCCCCTTTTTTATCTATATTTTTTTCTTTCTCTCAACGGATTTTATACTTTAAGCTCAATTACTATTAAGTTTTCCAGGTTCCAAGGGGTTGTCATAGCCAGGGGGTGGTAATGGGGGACGAGCTCCCATGACCTATAAAATGCTCCTATAAGGCATGCGTCTCAAATAGCCTCTGACAACCAAGTCCAACTCCTGGCCTGCACGGGTGGCTTAGTCTTTAAGTCCGGCGGAACTGCTTTTACCAACAGGAGAAGGGGTGAGGGCGTGCCTCTGGCGCATTAAAACCAGTTGCTCCGGGTAGATGGGACTCGATAGCCTGGGAAGGAAGCCCATCTAGGGGAAGGAAAACTCTGATTTTAAACCTCCGCTGCCTTGCGGCCATACCCTTTTTTGGGAAAGGCTTCAGGAGTCAACCTCGAGGAAAAATCCGAAGTTGGAGCCCCTAAGGCAGTTCGTTGTTGACGTCGACCACGTTCTGGCAGCTCCTGCGACGTTGCTGGAACCATGTGTATTGGCATTTTCCTTTCTATTGGATAATTTCAGCAACGTGGAGAGGGGGGGACTTGCTGCATGGGTAACAGCTTCTCCTCCATATCTACCTACCCAGGCTTTGCGCCCTGGAGAGGACACTCCAGCTTCGCCACACAGAGTCGAACCAACACGGGAAGGGACAGTCTACCGGTTTTAAGTCTTCTGCTCGATTGGCGAAGAGTGTGATGCCACAGGGGTTGCTTCTGACAGTGGGAGGGGTCATCGCGCCCCACTGGGCAGCTACCGCCCGCCTCAAGCTGGGCAAACCCCAGCCAATAAAGTGTTGCCTCGCCATGGTCCGTTAACCTCACTGGGTGCGTGGGGTTAAGGGTGAAAACCGACAAGCGGCCAGACAACTTTGCACCAAGCAATACCATACCTAAGAAGAAAATATCAACTGCCCTAAAGCTGGGCACATGGAACGTCAGGACACTGACACCAGGTTTCTCTGACGTCCTGCAAGAAATCAATGACGCCCAAAAAACAGCAATCATCGATAGGGAGCTGAGCAAACTGCAGATGGATATTGTTGCTCTCCAAGAGACCAGGCTCCCTGGATCAGGATCTGTGAGAGAGAGGACCTTCTCTTTATTTTTGCAAGGAAAACCACCTGATGAGACCAGAGAACATGGTGTGGGATTTGCCGTCAGGAATGCACTGTTGGGATACATTATGCCACCGATGGGGGAAACCGAGCGAATTCTGTCTCTGCAACTGCACTCCCAAACAGGACCAGTCAATGTAATTAGTGCATATGCACCAACCCTGACTTCTCCAGCAGAGGCAAAGGAAAAATTCTACGATGACCTCAACAGAGTCATAGCGAGAATCCCTGTAAAGGAGCCACTGTTCATCCTCGGCGACTTCAACGCCAGAGTGGGTGCCGAGCACAACATTTGGCCCACTTGTCTGGGTCAATTCGGCATAGGGAGGATGAATGAGAACGGGCAACGTCTGCTAGAACTCTGCTGCCTTCATGGTCCCTGTGTCACCAACACGTTCTTCGGCACAAAGCCTCAACACCGAGTATCTTGGAGACACCCCAGATCCAAGCACTGGCACCAGCTTGACCTGATTCTTACCAGGCGTGCAAGTCTACCCAGCGTCACGATTACACGTAGCAACCAGAGTGCTGTTTGTGACATCGACCACTCCCTGGTCTGTAGCAGAGTCAAGATGCATCCAAAGAAGATTCATCACTCGAAAAAGGCGGGCAGACCTCGCATCGACACCACCAAGACCCGCAACCAGGACAAGGTGAAAGATTTTGCACCCGTGCTCGAGGAAGCTCTCCCTGGCCCAGCCGGGGTCACTGCCTGTAAAAGATGGGAGCACTTCAGAGACGTTGTGTTCAATGCTGCCATTTCCACCTTTGGCAAGAAGGCCAGCAGGTCGGCTGACTGGTTTGAGGCTCACTCGGAAGAGATAACACCTGTCATCGAAGAGAAGAGAAACGCCTTGGCAGCCTACAAAGCCTGCCCAAGTCAGCGCAACTTACAGATCCTTCGAGCCGTCCGCTGCAAAGTACAGCAGAGCGCCAGGCGATGTGCCAACAACTATTGGCTCCAGCTCTGCTCCCAGATACAGACTGCAGTGGATACAGGTAATGTAAGGGGAATGTATGATGGCATCAAGCAGGCCCTCGGCCCAATCCAGAGGAAGACCGCTCCTCTGAAATCTGCCACTGGCAAGGTGATTCAGGACCAGACACTGCAGCTGAAGCGTTGGGTCGAGCACTACTCTGAGCTATACGCCAGGGACAATGTGGTCACCGAAGACGCCCTGAGCGCCATTGAGTGTCTGCCTGTGCTAATGGAGCTCGACAGCTAACCGACCCTCGAAGAACTCAGCGATGCCCTAGACTCCCTTGCTTCTAGTAAAGCTCCTGGCAAAGATGGCATTCCTGCTGAGACCTTGAAGTGCTGCAGAGGTAGCCTGCTCATGGAGCTGCATGAAATTCTCTGCCTCTGCTGGAAAGACGGAGAGGTGCCACAGGACATGAGGGATGCCAACATCGTCACGCTGTATAAGAATAAAGGTGACAGGGGCGACTGCAACAACTACCGTGGAATCTCCCTCCTCAGTACTGTCGGAAAGCTGTTTGCTCGAGTCGCATTGAAAAGGCTCCAAGTACTTGCAGAGAGAGTCTATCCAGAATCACAATGCGGATTCAGAGCTGACTGGTCCACCATTGACATGGTCTTTTCCTTCAGACAACTGCAGGAGAAATGCAGGGAACAGAAGCAGCCACTCTTCGTAGCCTTCATAGATCTGACGAAGGCCTTCGACCTCATCAGCAGAGATGGCCTGTTCAAGATCCTCCCCAAGATCGGATTCCCACCCAGGCTCCTCAGCATCATCAGATCTTTCCATGAGAACATGAGGGGCACCGTGGTCTTTGATGGACTAACATCAGACGCCCTTGACATCCGAAGTGGAGTAAAGCAGGGCTGTGTACTGGCTCCAACCCTATTCGGGATTTTTTTCGCAGTTATGCTGCGGCACGCCTTCGGATCTGTCACGGAAGGCATTTACCTCCGGACCAGGTCGGATGGAAAGCTCTTTAACCTCGCCAGGCTGAGAGCCAAGACGAAGGTTTGGCTGAGGTGTCTGCGCGACTTCCTTTTTGCCGACGACGCAGCAGTCACTGCCCACTCAGCCGAAGACCTCCAACGGCTCATGACCCGCTTCAGTGAGGCCTCTCAGGCTTTCGGACTCACCATCAGCCTGAAGAAAACACAAGTCATGGGACAAGGAGTGGACTCTCCACCTGACATCGGCATCTCCGATTCCAAATTGGAAGTCGTTCACGACTGCGTGTACCTGGTCTCCACAATCTCTGACTCCCTCTCTCTTGATAGGGAGCTAAACCAACTCATCGGTAAAGCATCTACTACCATGTTCAGACTGACAAAGAGAGTGTGGGCCAACAGTAGGCTGACGACTGAGTATACTAAGATTCAGGTTTACAGAGCCTGTGTCCTGAGCACTCTCCTTTATGGCAGTGAGTCTTGGACACTCCGCGCCCGTCAGGAAAGACAGCTGAATGCCTTCCACATGCACTGCCTTCGACACATCTTGGACATCACCTGGCAGGACAAGGTGACAAACAACAACGTCTTGGGGAGAGCAAGAATCACCAGCATGTACACAATGCTGAAACAGAGACAAATGCGCTGGCTTTGGCACGTTGTGCGGCAGGATCCCCAAGGATCTCCTGTACGGAGAGCTGATGCAGGGAAAGCGTCCAACAGGCAAGCCCCAGCTACGGTACAAAGACGTATGCAAGAGGGACCTGAAAGCCATGGACGTCGATCTTGCTATATGGGAGACACTGGCTGCAGACCGTTCAGCCTGGAGGCAGTCTGTTCAAAGAGGTGTCTCCAAGTTCGAGGATTCACTTGCCAAGGAATCGGAGGCAAAGAGACAGAGAAGGAAAGCCGGTAGCCAGGAAGACAGACCAGAATCGGACTTCGTTTGTGCTCGGTGTGGGATGGACTGCCACTCTCGGATTGGCCTCATCAGTCACACCAGACGCTGCACCAGGATTGACAACCAGAGCGCAACTCCATAGTCTCCCGAGACTGAAGGATGCCTACTACTACTACTATTAAGTTTTAGTCTAAGTGTTTTTTTCCCTATGTGTACCTGCTTGATGGGGTTTTGGGAGTTCTTCTACTTCCCCAAGCCCGACCCGAGGCCAGGCTTGACTTGTAAGAGTTTGGTCCACCAGGCTGTTGCTTGGAGAGGCCCGCAGGCCCACATACCCATCACAGCCTGGTTGGTCCAGCACTCCTTGAAGAAAACAATCTAATTTTCTCTTGATGATGTCCACGGTTGTTCCAGCAATATTTCTGATCCCAATCAGACTCACCCATCATCTACTAGTGGCTTTAAGTATTGTATGTACTAGCTCTATCTACAAATCCAACATTATGTTTGTAACTAATCCTCTATGTATGCACTTTTACCTGAATAAACATTTGATTCGATTTGATTTGAAAATTAATAAAAATGAGAACTAATGTCGAAAATATTTATTTACTTTATTTACAAGATCCCCGAAGAAATCGACGTTATCTTAAACAAAAACGAAGAAGGAAAAATGTAATAATTATAATATACCATTACATACAGTAAATTTAAAATGGGTTGCAATTTTTTTTACTAAAGAATGTAATGTCCCATAACAATAAATACCCCTATTATGTATTTAGAACATACATAATATATAATATGCCTGGATGGGCAATAGGGTGCCGGGGGTCAATTAAATCATGATAATCAAGAGGTATCACATTAGATGCCACCTCTCCCTGGTTCCTAAATTGTCCACGTGAGTCTAATCGAAGTTTATTGCCTGTTTGAGTGACCATAGTTAAACCAAAATATCATCCCTCCGTTACACCCAAGGGATTAAGGGTGGTAAGTTCATGCCAGATGCAATCTGAGTAAAGGCTGAATACAATTGGGTGACCCCAAATAGCATTAGAGAGTCGACGATCGTCATTCGACTCTAAAAATTTTATTTTTAAATCCCGGTATAACCGCTAATTGATAAGCATAAAGTGGATAAGTTTCCTGACGGTGCCTTTAATGATTAATCAAATCCGTCTTATGAACAACGGGCTAGTCATCTCGTTTGTCATGTGTCGAACACAAGATCATTGGTCGTGGATCAGCCTTAATGTGACGATTCAGACAATCACAAGTGTGCACCATTGCTATTGACGGTTGATCAATAATAAACTCCACATCACACTTTAATTTTGACTTGGCTTTAGACATCAGACGTTGGAAAAGAGGTTCGAGTTTATAGTAAATGTGCGTCTGTAAAGGTTTGCCATCCTTCTCCAGCATATGATAAGCCAAATCAACTCGATGAGGATCCTTTGTGTTATGGGCAATTTTCACAGTCATTATTAATCAGATTTTTTCAAGAAACAGGCCAACCAATGTAAGAATTCGAGCCTTTATCGTAGCCATTGCAATAGTCACATGAGCAACCATATCCTTCTACGTATCTATTAAGATCATTCTGGTTATTTGGATTCAATGCGTCGAACACACAAGGTGCCTGGGTATTGGATGGAACATTTGTTTTATATTAGGGGTTACTACTAGTATTACCACTACTACTACTACTATGACTACTACTACTCGGTGTAGTGAAGTTTGGAGATGAAGAATTAAGGTGAATATGGATACAAGAAGGTTCCGTTCCTTCTATGTTCGGTGCAGTTTTGGGGGCAAAACATTCCACACATATGCCTTCTTTGACTGGATTGAATTAGATATGTCTATAATATTGAGATCATGAATCCATTCAACTTTTCTACGTCCATTATCCCGAGTAAGTTTATTCGTGGGTTGATCACAATGCTTTCCACTAAATAATCCACGAGTTGTACACTCACATATAAATTAGTAATTGTGCCTTATTAATTTACCTAATGTTGTTGGACATACAGGAATAGTAGGTACTATTAAGGAAGTAGTAGAAGATATTTCAAACCAATATTCGTCCTGCCAGGAGGCACTAGCTGGTAATATTTCATTACCTACTTTAGAATATAAGGGAGAAGGTACATACAACACTGATTTAGTTTCATACCTTCCCACACTTTACAGGCTTGATGATGATTGTCATCCTGATGGTGTCCAAATGTTGATAAAATTAACATCGGATTATTTTCTAACACATCATCGCTATCAACCTGGTCAATGTATCATTGAAATGACGATAAATGTTTTTGTCTGGCTATACCATAGTTAAATAACTTTAGTTTTCTTCGTATTGTCTAGCCTCCAATAATTACCTTTCAAATAAATAAGCATATTAGTACAAGAAAATAAATTATGGCTATCATTTTTTTTTGTTATTTATAAAGTGAGTTCAGAAATATATAGCGAATGTCTCAATCTCTAAAATATATTGTTATACAGTTATATTTAAGAGAATATATGAATATGTATACTATACATTCTTTTAAAAAAGTAGACAAAAGGAAATTAGTTAATTATATATACACACATGATACATAAATATTATTTTACACTCGGTCTAGATGTGTGTTAAAAGTTATTTCAACTTTGAAAGAAATATTGTTGATCTAGACTCCGTACCAATATAGAAGCATCAAGAGGAAGTGGTGATGCTATGGGCCAATAGGCCTTCTGCAGTTACTTCCATTCTTAACTTTTTATTCCAATTGGTTCCTGTTCTGGCTTGTGTAAATGTCAATCACCTCACCCAAAATTTTTATATCACCTCACCCAAATGCGAGTATAAGTATGTGTGTATGGATATGTTAACAGGTTACAGTTGTGTGTGTAAACTAAAGTCTTTTAATATGTAACAAGTTATTACGAAACGTGTTCAAGCGGCGAGTCAGACTAGAAATAAAAATGAATTTTGGAGAATTGATTTTTGAATTCTCTGATTTTTAAATTTTTCATTTTCGATTTTTCAGTAGCCAGAATGCAATACTCGGCCTACTGTGCAATATGCAAGGACCGATTTGCCTAATAAGCCAAGTTTTACTGAATTAATATATTTTTAATTTTTTTTCTAATGAAATGATTAAGTTATCCCATTTCATTGTGTATGAGTTAGTATGTTATATATATATATATATATATATATATATATATATATATATATATATATATATATATATATATATATATATATATATATATAATATATATATATATATATATATATAATATATATATATATATATATATATATATATATATATATATATATATATATATATATATATTATAATGTGTCGTACCTAGTAGCCAGAACGCACTTGTCAGCCTACTATGCAAGGCCCGATTTGCCTAATAGGCCAAGTTTTCATTAATTAATTGTTTTTCGACTACCTAACCTAACCTAACTTTTTCGGCTACCTAACCTATAAAGACTAGTTAGGTTAGGTTAGGTTAGGTAGGGTTGGTTAGGTTCGGTCATATATCTACGTTAATTTTAACTCCAACGAAAAAAATTGACCTTATATATAATGAAATGGGTAGCTTTATCTTTTCATAAGAAAAAAAAAATAGAGAAAATATATTAATTCAGGAAAACTTGGCTTATTAGGCAAATCGGGCCTTGCATAGTAGGCCAAAAAGTGAGTTCTGGCTACTAGGTATATATATATATATATATATATATATATATATATATATATATATATATATATATATATATTGTGACGGTAACGAGTTGGAAATGGTGGTCGGCAGTCTTCCAACTAGCAGGTGTCAGTGCTGGGCCACATATAATATATAAAAAAAGAAAAGGAAAAAAAGAGAAAAAAAAGAATGACTGCGTGATTGGTAATCTGTGGTAAGGTTGGAAATACGAAAGACAATAATAAAAACTGGATTTTAATAACAATAAAAAAACACAAATTGAAACAAATGCAAAATCTTGGCTTAATGGTAAAAAATGTCAAGTGGAAAAAATACATAAACATGAAAATAGATTACGTTAATGGGGAGGAGAATTGACATACAAAAGTAAATAAAATATGAATGCTGGAATATATGCACTAACTATAAACCTCTATTTGACCACACAAGGTGAGTCACTTAGGAGTTCATAGCTTGCGAGCACACAATATTCTGGCTGGCAGAAACGCAAGGGACTCCAACAATAACTGGCGAGGTCTTGTGATTGGCGAGGAGCCGGAGTGGAGTGTTGGTTGGCGGCCAATGAGGAAGCTGGATGGCCGCAAGTCGCTAGTTAGGCAGTTGAAGGGTTCGGCGCGTCGACCAGGTGCAGCAGGTGCTGGAGTGGGGGGAGGAGGGAGTTGCTGGTACGTGTGGCTATCTTATAATACGTTTAGCCACTACAAAACGTATCTTGTATATTGATGAGGACAGGATGAGTCGCAGAAATAGCAGGCTAAATCTCTGATAAGAGATTATCGTCACAACTCTCCCCCGAAGCCTGCTGTTTCGGGTGAATCATGTCCACTGGAGGTAGAGTGGGAGGTGGAGCTGCCTCTACCTCATGCACTCTGGAGAGGGCATCAGCGATGATGTTATCAGGCCCCTTGATGTAGCAGATCTTTAAATTGAAGCCTTGAAGATATAAAGCCCATCGCAGCAGACGTTGGTTATTAAATTGGGCTTGATGTAAGAATCTCAGAGGGTTGTGGTCCGAATAGATGGTAGTGGACCTAGCACCGTGCAGATATGGTGCAAAGTGTTGTAAGCTCAGGACGATGGACAGGAGTTCCTTCTCTATAGTACTGTAGTTCTTCTGATGAGGCTTCAACTTGCAACTGTAGTAGCTGACAGGTAGAACCTCCTCGCCTCGCTGCTGCATTAAGACACTTCCGATGCCGGTACCACTGGCGTCGACATGGAGGATGAAAGGCTTCTTGATATCTGGTGAGGCGAGAATGGGATTAGAACAGAGGAGGAATTTGAGTTGTTCGAATGCAACGGTTTGCTCTCTGGTCCAATTATACCGTTGCTTGGGACTGGTTAAGGTGATTAATGGGGTTGCAACAGTGCTAAAATTCTTCACAAACCTACGGTAATAGGAAGCAAGACCAAGGAAGCGCAGGAGCTGCTTCCTGGTAGTAGGCTGTGGATACTGTTGGATTGCTTGAATGTGAATGTTTAACGGAGCCAGGCTGCCACTCCCTATAACATGACCCAGGTACCGCACTTTACCTTTCGCGAAGGTGGACTTGCCCAAATTGATGGTGAGGCCGGCTTTCAGGAGCTTGTAGAACAATCGTTGTAGCTGGAGCAGGTGTTCGCTCCAGGTGTTGGATGCTACCACGATGTCGTCCAAATAGGCATAGGTGTTTTCCAAGCCCTGGATGACGCGGTTGACAGCTCTCTGAAAGGTGGCTGGGGCATTGCAGAGTCCAAAGGGAAGGCGATTGTACCTGTAGAGACCAAACGGGGTTATAAAGGCGGACAGTACCTTAGCTCGCTCCGTTAAACTCACCTGGTAGTAGCCCTTTAGTAGGTCTACCTGAGACAGGTAGCGGGCATTACCAATGGCATCCAGAATGTCGTCTACCCTGGGTATTGGGTAGGCGTCCTTCACTGTGACCTGGTTCAACTTCCTATAATCCGTACACAGACGGATTTTGCCGTGAGGTTTGGGTACCAGGATGCATGGTGAGGCCCAGGGGGACTCACAGGGGGTAGCCAGTCCATGGTCCAAGAGATACTGTACCTCAGCCCGCATGACTTCCGTTTTGCTCGGGCTGATTCGGTAGAATGGTTGGCGAATCGGCTGGGTGTCAGGTAGCAGTTGGATGTCGTGCCGAGTTACAGTACACTCTTGGGGGTCATCTCGAAACAACTCTTGATATTCTCTGACGAGTTTGATTAGTGGAGCACTATTATCGTCCTGAAAATGATGTTGAAGGTTAGTAAGGATTTCCGAGTTAGAGAGCGCTGTCTCAGTGTCAGTGCTCTCGGAAGGAGAAGCAGGGAAGGTCTCACTGTGGCTGTATGGACCTGTAAATGAGGTGAAATTGGTTAACACAGTGGGAGGAACCCCATGGTAGGGCTTGAGTAAATTAATGTGGCACAGCTGGGTCTTCCGCCGCCTATCGGGGGTCTCGAGAACGTAGTTGAAGTTGTTCCGGCACTCCTTAACACGGTAGGGTCCTGAGAACCTGTTCTGTAAAGGAGAACCTGGGATAGGGAAATAGGCAAGCACTAAGTCTCCTGGTGTAAACTTCCTTACTTTACAGTGCCGGTCGTAACGAGTCTTCATCCTCTCCTGGGCTTTCTGTAGGTTGTTGCTGGCAAAGGAATGGACCCTCTCTAGAATGTGTCGGAGATTTTGAAGATACTGGGGCACACTCTGATGCTCACTGAAGGTGTCATCACGTAGAGAATCCTTGAAAGCCTTGAGAGGTGTACGGCACTTACGTCCGTAGAGCATCTCATAAGGAGATACTCCTAGTGACTCGTTGGGAAGACTTCTGAAAATACACATGATGAGATCAATTTGCCTATCCCAATCCTTTGAGGTCTCATTACAGAACTTTTTTAAGAGTGCCTTGATGGTTTGATGACTACGCTCGAGAGAACCCTGTGAAGCAGGATGATAGGGGCTGGACAGTACCTGTTTGATGTTGAACTCCTCCAGAGTCCGTTTGAAGAGATCACTGGTGAAGTTGGTACCACAGTCGCTCTGAATCTCCCTCGGAAATCCATACTGGGTGAAGATTTTCAGTAGATTCTTCACCACTGTAGCAGCTGTAATATTTTTTACTGGAACTGCTATCGGAAATCTGGTGGTAGGACACAGGATGGTTAAGATATATGCGTTGCCTGCACTGGTCCGAGGCAAAGGACCAACGCAGTCGATAATGAGCTTGTGGAACGGTTCCTCAGGCACCTGGATGGGTATCAGTGGTGCTCTGGGAATGGAAACGTTCGGTTTCCCGGCTAACTGACACACGTGGCATAATTTGACATAAGTTTTGATGTCGTTTACCATACCTGGCCAGTAGTAGTCTTGTCGAATTCCATGGTAAGTCTTGTTGAACCCATAGTGTGACAAAGCGCCGTGGGCCAGGTGTAGAATCGTGGGCCGCAGGCTGGTGGGAATCACTAGTTGTTCAACGTTTGCCCAATCGTCCTCGTCCTTCAGTTTACTGGGTCTATACCTGCGATAGAGTATTTCGTTCTCCATAAAGAACCCAGGAACACTGTCGGATTGGGTTTCAGCCTGAAAGAATAATGGTGTCAATGTAAGATCATCTCTCTGTAACTTACGGAACTCCACCGCGGTCAGGTTAGGGGGTAGTTTCGAAGGGTCCTGAGGGACAGCGGTAGCAGTAGAGTCGGCTGGCTGTGGACGTGCAGCTTGAGCACGGGTGGTCACCATAACAGGAGGAGAACCTTCATCACTCTCTTGAACCTTTACTGGGAAATGTTCAAAAATCGGGTTATCCACCACAGAGTTGCTTACCTTGGATATGTCCTTGATGATCAGGTTGTTTGGTTGTTGGTCTTCTGCCAAGTCGTTGCCCAGGAGAAGTTGCACTCCAGGCATGGGAAAAGGCTTTTCCCTGACGGCGACTTGGACTTCACCGGTCACGAAGGGACAATCCAGGTAAACTCGGGCAAGTGGATAAGGAGTTGTAGCAGTAAGGTCAGTGATGAACACAGTCTCTCCTGTGTAGGCGACGTTGGGCACAGCCGATTTCAAACGATCGATTGTAGAGCCGCTGTGTCCCGTAGGATCTTAAGTCCGAAACGTCCCTCTGAATCTGAACCGTGGGTAGAGATAGTTCCTGGATATAGATGCTTGGTAAAGAGAGAGAGATCATTAGCATGAACACCAACATTCATTACAGGCTTACCGGACTTAGGGTGAGTAGTTTTAGACTTAGGGGGTTCGACGTTACCTTTAGATTGGGACTTACCACATTTGTCAATGGTGTGTCCATATAATCGACAATACCTGCAGTACAGTTGAGAGGTACCTTGATCTGGGCTCGCTTTCTCGTAACTGTACCAAGACTTCTTGCTGGTAGGATCTGGAGTCAGCCGGTGGATGAGGCTGTAAGTGTCAGCTGACTTCGCACACTTCACTAACTCCGTCTCTTCCTTGTCTGCTAAGTATAGGCGGACAGGAGGAGGTACACGTCTCAAAAATTCTTCAACCAGTATGAGGTTGACAAGTTCTGAAAAAGTAGAGACATGTGCTGCCTCCAGCCATTTCATGAAATATCTTTGTTTGGTGTTAGCAAATTCTAAGAAGGTGGTGGTACTTGCCTTGACGTAGTCACGAAACTTTCGTCGATAGCTTTCGGTGGAGAGAAGGTAGGCGTCCAACACAGCTTGTTTCAGGGTGGTGTAGTCGTTTTCCGAAGCCAAAGTGCTGAGTGTGACTGCTGCTCTACCTGTTAAATGTACTCTGAGAAGGGTAGCCCATTGGTCGTCAGGCCAATTAAGTTGAACAGCAAGGGTCTCAAAAGTGGTAAAGAACACATCAACCTCCGTTTCGAGGAACGGGGGCATTAACTTACTTGCATGGGAGATATTGAAACTGGGAGGAAGACTAGCTGCCGCTTGTTGGAGTTGAGCTTGGTGTGCAGCGTCCCTCGTGAGTTCTCGGTCACGACAGTTTAGAGCTGCTTCTGCCTGTCGTTGGTCGTGTTCCCGTTGTATCTCTAGTCGCTGTTTGTATAAGGCCAACTCACGTTCTTGCTGTCCCTTGAGGAGTAGGGCCTCCCTTTCCCTTCCTCTTTCTGAGGGCAGCTTCTTCCTTTCTGAGGGCAGCACGCGCTTGTTCTTCCTTTCTGATTGCAGCTTCACGTTCTCTGATTGCAGCTTCACGCTCTCTGCTTGCAGCTGCTTCTTGTTGTTGCTGTAGCTCGATCTTGGCAAGTTCCAATTTGAGCTTTATCGCTCTCAAGTCATCTTTATCTGAAATAATGTACTGTTCATGAGTAGAAGAATCTATAATACCTTCATCAGCAAGGTGATCCAGTATCATATTATTAATGGCAAATTTGTTGGCTCCATCAGGAACTTCTAAGTGATACTCATGTGCAAGAGTTAACAAATCGACCCTCTTAGCGTGACGTAAGGTCCCTATTTCACTTTCTGGATCTGCTTTGAAAGCTTGTAAGCGGAACATGGTGAAAATATAGCAAAACAAAGGAGACGAATATAGTGAGAATATGGCGAGTGTCAGAAACAGGAAACGTGGCAACTGATACCTATCCTGTGGGGAATTATTAATAATTAAAGTTAATTCAAGATGGTAAATGAATAAGGTCGCAGGAAATCTTGTACCTGGTACTCACTATGGGAGGATAAAGGCAAGAAAATCCTACTAATTAGTGAAAACTAAGTTTAAAATACAAGTGAAACACTAAATGGCTTCAAAATAAATGAGGTAGTCCAAAAAATGTAGTCATACCTTGCCAAGTCACTATAGAACATAAGCAATGGTACCCACTGAAATTGAATATGGTATTTACAGAATTAGCGAACTTTGTGCTCAAAAGAAAGAACGCCAATTCCCTACCTTTTGGTAAATACCATCAGTCTGACCGACGAGTAGGGGTGCGAGTGTCAACTGGTGACGAGAACTATCGGCGAGGTCCCAATTCGCCAATAATAGTTCGTGCTAGAGGATCTAAAGCCCTCTTTTTCCTCCTAGAGTCGGATTGCAGGACTTGGGTGCTATTGACCCGGAGACAGACCACAGTACCAGGGTACCTATGTGATAATCTGTCAAAAAGTGAGAAATATCTGGGGACAAAGATGTTAAACACGGAGGATAACACGGAAGGGGGAGACGACCAATTAAGAGTATGACTGCGGCCTACAGTCACCACGTAATCCAAAGTTGTCTCACTCTCACCATATGCTATTCCCGTAATGTACAATATACACAGCACCATATAAAATAAAGAATGATTAATGTGAATAATGGAAGCAAGGGAAATAAAAGCCAAGTATGCTTACCACAATTACCAATACCTGAGTGAAGCTCCGTGGACAGGCCCCCATTTATATGTGACGGTAACGAGTTGGAAATGGTGGTCGGCAGTCTTCCAACTAGCAGGTGTCAGTGCTGGGCCACATATAATATATAAAAAAAAGAAAAGGAAAAAAAAAGAAAAAAAAAGAATGACTGCGTGATTGGTAATCTGTGGTAAGGTTGGAAAATAAAAGACAATAATAAAAAATGGATTTTAATAACAATAAAAAAACACAAATTGAAACAAATGCAAAATCTTGGCTTAATGGTAAAAATGTCAAGTGGAAAAAAATACATAAACATGAAAATAGATTACGTTAATGGGGAGGAGAATTGACATACAAAAGTAAATAAAATATGAATGCTGGAATATATGCACTAACTATAAACCTCTATTTGACCACACAAGGTGAGTCACTTAGGAGTTCATAGCTTGCGAGCACACAATATTCTGGCTGGCAGAAACGCAAGGGACTCCAACAATAACTGGCGAGGTCTTGTGATTGGCGAGGAGCCGGAGTGGAGTGTTGGTTGGCGGCCAATGAGGAAGCTGGATGGCCGCAAGTCGCTAGTTAGGCAGTTGAAGGGTTCGGCGCGTCGACCAGGTGCAGCAGGTGCTGGAGTGGGGGGGAGGGAGTTGCTGGTACGTGTGGCTATCTTATATACGTTTAGCCACTACAAAACGTATCTTGTATATTGATGAGGACAGGATGAGTCGCAGAAATAGCAGGCTAAATCTCTGATAAGAGATTATCGTCACAACTCTCCCCCGAAGCCTGCTGTTTCGGGTGAATCATGTCCACTGGAGGTAGAGTGGGAGGTGGAGCTGCCTCTACCTCATGCACTCTGGAGAGGGCGTCAGCGATGATGTTATCAGGCCCCTTGATGTAGCAGATCTTTAAATTGAAGCCTTGAAGATATAAAGCCCATCGCAGCAGACGTTGGTTATTAAATTGGGCTTGATGTAAAAATCTCAGAGGGTTGTGGTCCGAATAGATGGTAGTGGACCTAGCACCGTGCAGATATGGTGCAAAGTGTTGTAAGCTCAGGACGATGGACAGGAGTTCCTTCTCTATAGTACTGTAGTTCTTCTGATGAGGCTTCAACTTGCAACTGTAGTAGCTGACAGGTAGAACCTCCTCGCCTCGCTGCTGCATTAAGACACTTCCGATGCCGGTACCACTGGCGTCGACATGGAGGATGAAAGGCTTCTTGATATCTGGTGAGGCGAGAATGGGATTAGAACAGAGGAGGAATTTGAGTTGTTCGAATGCAACGGTTTGCTCTCTGGTCCAATTATACCGTTGCTTGGGACTGGTTAAGGTGATTAATGGGGTTGCAACAGTGCTAAAATTCTTCACAAACCTACGGTAATAGGAAGCAAGACCAAGGAAGCGCAGGAGCTGCTTCCTGGTAGTAGGCTGTGGATACTGTTGGATTGCTTGAATGTGAATGTTTAACGGAGCCAGGCTGCCACTCCCTATAACATGACCCAGGTACCGCACTTTACCTTTCGCGAAGGTGGACTTGCCCAAATTGATGGTGAGGCCGGCTTTCAGGAGCTTGTAGAACAATCGTTGTAGCTGGAGCAGGTGTTCGCTCCAGGTGTTGGATGCTACCACGATGTCGTCCAAATAGGCGTAGGTGTTTTCCAAGCCCTGGATGACGCGGTTGACAGCTCTCTGAAAGGTGGCTGGGGCATTGCAGAGTCCAAAGGGAAGGCGATTGTACCTGTAGAGACCAAACGGGGTTATAAAGGCGGACAGTACCTTAGCTCGCTCCGTTAAACTCACCTGGTAGTAGCCCTTTAGTAGGTCTACCTGAGACAGGTAGCGGGCATTACCAATGGCATCCAGAATGTCGTCTACCCTGGGTATTGGGTAGGCGTCCTTCACTGTGACCTGGTTCAACTTCCTATAATCCGTACACAGACGGATTTTGCCGTGAGGTTTGGGTACCAGGATGCATGGTGAGGCCCAGGGGGACTCACAGGGGGTAGCCAGTCCATGGTCCAAGAGATACTGTACCTCAGCCCGCATGACTTCCGTTTTGCTCGGGCTGATTCGGTAGAATGGTTGGCGAATCGGCTGGGTGTCAGGTAGCAGTTGGATGTCGTGCTGAGTTACAGTACACTCTTGGGGGTCATCTCGAAACAACTCTTGATATTCTCTGACGAGTTTGATTAGTGGAGCACTATTATCGTCCTGAAAATGATGTTGAAGGTTAGTAAGGATTTCCGAGTTAGAGAGCGCTGTCTCAGTGTCAGTGCTCTCGGAAGGAGAAGCAGGGAAGGTCTCACTGTGGCTGTATGGACCTGTAAATGAGGTGAAATTGGTTAACACAGTGGGAGGAACCCCATGGTAGGGCTTGAGTAAATTAATGTGGCACAGCTGGGTCTTCCGCCGCCTATCGGGGGTCTCGAGAACGTAGTTGAAGTTGTTCCGGCACTCCTTAACACGGTAGGGTCCTGAGAACCTGTTCTGTAAAGGAGAACCTGGGATAGGGAAATAGGCAAGCACTAAGTCTCCTGGTGTAAACTTCCTTACTTTACAGTGCCGGTCGTAACGAGTCTTCATCCTCTCCTGGGCTTTCTGTAGGTTGTTGCTGGCAAAGGAATGGACCCTCTCTAGAATGTGTCGGAGATTTTGAGATACTGGGGCACACTCTGATGCTCACTGAAGGTGTCATCACGTAGAGAATCCTTGAAAGCCTTGAGAGGTGTACGGCACTTACGTCCGTAGAGCATCTCATAAGGAGATACTCCTAGTGACTCGTTGGGAAGACTTCTGAAAATACACATGATGAGATCAATTTGCCTATCCCAATCCTTTGAGGTCTCATTACAGAACTTTTTTAAGAGTGCCTTGATGGTTTGATGACTACGCTCGAGAGAACCCTGTGAAGCAGGATGATAGGGGCTGGACAGTACCTGTTTGATGTTGAACTCCTCCAGAGTCCGTTTGAAGAGATCACTGGTGAAGTTGGTACCACAGTCGCTCTGAATCTCCCTCGGAAATCCATACTGGGTGAAGATTTTCAGTAGATTCTTCACCACTGTAGCAGCTGTAATATTTTTCACTGGAACTGCTATCGGAAATCTGGTGGTAGGACACAGGATGGTTAAGATATATGCGTTGCCTGCACTGGTCCGAGGCAAAGGACCAACGCAGTCGATAATGAGCTTGTGGAACGGTTCCTCAGGCACCTGGATGGGTATCAGTGGTGCTCTGGGAATGGAAACGTTCGGTTTCCCGGCTAACTGACACACGTGGCATAATTTGACATAAGTTTTGATGTCGTTTACCATACCTGGCCAGTAGTAGTCTTGTCGAATTCCATGGTAAGTCTTGTTGAACCCATAGTGTGACAAAGCGCCGTGGGCCAGGTGTAGAATCGTGGGCCGCAGGCTGGTGGGAATCACTAGTTGTTCAACGTTTGCCCAATCGTCCTCGTCCTTCAGTTTACTGGGTCTATACCTGCGATAGAGTATTTCGTTCTCCATAAAGAACCCAGGAACACTGTCGGATTGGGTTTCAGCCTGAAAGAATAATGGTGTCAATGTAAGATCATCTCTCTGTAACTTACGGAACTCCACCGCGGTCAGGTTAGGGGGTAGTTTCGAAGGGTCCTGAGGGACAGCGGTAGCAGTAGAGTCGGCTGGCTGTGGACGTGCAGCTTGAGCACGGGTGGTCACCATAACAGGAGGAGAACCTTCATCACTCTCTTGAACCTTTACTGGGAAATGTTCAAAAATCGGGTTATCCACCACAGAGTTGCTTACCTTGGATATGTCCTTGATGATCAGGTTGTTTGGTTGTTGGTCTTCTGCCAAGTCGTTGCCCAGGAGAAGTTGCACTCCAGGCATGGGAAAAGGCTTTTCCCTGACGGCGACTTGGACTTCACCGGTCACGAAGGGACAATCCAGGTAAACTCGGGCAAGTGGATAAGGAGTTGTAGCAGTAAGGTCAGTGATGAACACAGTCTCTCCTGTGTAGGCGACGTTGGGCACAGCCGATTTCAAAACGATCGATTGTAGAGCCGCTGTGTCCCGTAGGATCTTAAGTCCGAAACGTCCCTCTGAATCTGAACCGTGGGTAGAGATAGTTCCTGGATATAGATGCTTGGTAAAGAGAGAGAGATCATTAGCATGAACACCAACATTCATTACAGGCTTACCGGACTTAGGGTGAGTAGTTTTAGACTTAGGGGGTTCGACGTTACCTTTAGATTGGGACTTACCACATTTGTCAATGGTGTGTCCATATAATCGACAATACCTGCAGTACAGTTGAGAGGTACCTTGATCTGGGCTCGCTTTCTCGTAACTGTACCAAGACTTCTTGCTGGTAGGATCTGGAGTCAGCCGGTGGATGAGGCTGTAAGTGTCAGCTGACTTCGCACACTCACTAACTCCGTCTCTTCCTTGTCTGCTAAGTATAGGCGGACAAGGAGGGAGGTACACGTCTCAAAAATTCTTCAACCAGTATGAGGTTGACAAGTTCTGAAAAAGTAGAGACATGTGCGCCTCC
>WNGS01141890.1:0-16293 GCA_020271785.1 Procambarus virginalis
GAGATGTACAGGAGTCTCAAAGATGACAGTGTGAAGTACAGGAGTTTTAGGGACGACTCTGTGAGGTGCAGGATACTCATGAATGACTGTAAGAGGTACCGGATACCAGGGACGACTGTGTGCGGTACAGGAGTCTCAGGGACGACTGTGTGATTTACAGGAGTCTCAGGAACGGCAGTGTGAGGTACAGGAGTCTTAGGGATGACTCTGTGAGGTGCAGGAGTCTCCGGAATGAATGTGAGATGTACAAGAGTCTCAGGGAAGACTTTGTGAGGTACGGGAGTCTCACGGACGACTGTGTGAGGTACAAGAGTCTCCGTGATGATTGTGTGGGGTAGAAGAGTCTCAGAGACTACTGTGAGAGGTACAGGAGTCTTAAGGACTACTGTAAAAAGTACAGGAGGAGTCTCAGGGACGACTTTGAGAGGTATAAGAGTCTCACGGATGACTGTGTGAGATAAAGGAGTCTCAGAAACGACTCTGAGATGTACAGGAGTCCCGGGGATGACTTTGAGAGGTACAGAATTCTCAGTGATGGTTGTGTGATGTACATAAGTCTCAGAGACGATTTTGAAAGGTACAGGAGTCTCAGGGACGGCTATAAGATGTTCAAGAGACTCAGGACGACTGAGTGGTACAGGAGTCTCAGGGATGACTGTGTGAAGTACAGGAGTCTCCGGGACGAATGTGTGAGATATAGAAGATTCAGAAACGACTGTAAGAGGTACAGGAGACTCTGCGACGACAGTGTGCGGCACAGGAGTCTCAGGGTAGACTGTGTGAGGTACAGGAGTCTCAGGAACGACAGTATGGGTAAAGGAGTCACAGGGACGACTCTGAGGTGCAGGAGTTTCAGCGACGATTGTGAGAAGTACAGAAGTCTCAGGAACGACTGTGAGAGGTACAAGAGTATCAGGGACGAATGAGAGGGGTACAAGAGACTCCGGGACGACAGTGTAAAGTACAGAAGTCTCAGGATCGATTGTGAGAAGATCAGGAATTTCAGGAACGAGTGTGTGATGTTCATGAGTCTCCGTGACTACTGTGTGGGGAACAGGAGTCTCAGGGATGTCTTTGAGAGGTACAGAAGTCTCAGTGATGATTGTGTGAGGTACATTAGTCTCGGAGACGATTGTGAGAGGTACAGGAGTCTCCGGGATGACTGTATGAATTGCAGGAGTCTCAGTTACGCCTGAGAGAGATACAGGGGTCTCAGGAGTCTCAAGGAAGACTATGTGAGGTACAGGAGTCTCAGGGACTTCTGAATTACGTAAAGGCGTCTCTAGGAAGGGTGTGAAGTACAGGAGTCTCGCGGACTTATATGTGAGGTACAGAAGACTCAGAAACGAATGTAAGAGGAATGGGAGACTAAGGAACAACTGTGTGCGGTACAGGAGTCTCAGGGACGACTGTGTGAGGTACAGGATTCACAGGGACGACTCTGTAAGTTGCAGGAGTCGCAGGAATGAGAGTGAGAAGTACAGTCTTGGGGAAGACTGCGTGAGGTACTGGAGTCTCAGGCACGACTGTGTGAGGAACAGGACTCTCAAAGAAGCCTGTGTTAGGTACAGGAGTCTCAGGGACGACTGTGAGAGGTACAGGCCTTTCAGGGACGACTGTGAGCGGTACAAGAGATTCCAGGACGACTGTGAGAGGTACAGGAGTCTCGGGGATGCCTGTGAGAGGTACAGGAGTTTCAGGGACATTCGTGTGAGTTACAGGAGTCTCCGTGACGACTGTGTGGGGACCAGGAGCCTCAGTGATGACTGGTAAAGATACAGGAGTCTCAGGGATGAGAGTGTGTGGTACAAGAGTTTCAGGAGTATGTATTACGTAAAGAGTCTCAAGGAAGACTGTGTGAGGACTGGGGTCTCTGGGACGACTGTGTGAGGAACAGGAGTCTCAGGGACGACAGTGAGAGGTACAGGAACAGAAGTCTTAGGGACGACTGTGAGAGGTACAGAAGTTTCAGGGAGGAGTGTGCGAGGTACAGGAGTCCCAAGGTCGACTGTGAGAGGTACAAGAGTCTCAGGAACGACTTTAGGAAGTACAGGAGTCTCAAGGATGACTGTGAGAGGTACAGAAGTCTCAGAGACGATTGTGAGAGGTAAAGGAGTCTACGGGATTACTGTGTGAGGTACAGGAGTTTCAGTCAGGAGATGACTGTGAGAGGTACAGGAGTCTCAGGGACGACTGCAATAGGTACATAAGTCTCAGGGATGACAGTGAGAGGTACAGAAGTCTCAGGGATGACTGTGAGAGGTACAAGAGACTCAGGGAGGACTGCGTGAGGTACAGGAGTCTCAGGGACGACTGTGAAAGATACAGGTGTCTCAAAGAAGATTTGTGAGGTACAAGAGTCTCAGGAACGATTGTGTGAGGTACAGGAGTCTCTAGGAAGACTGTGTTAGATACAGGAGATTCAGGGACGCCTGTTATAGGTACATGAGTCTCAAAGAAGATTGTGTGAGGTGCAGGAGTCTCTGGGACGACTGTGTGAGGTACACGATTCACAGGGTCGACTGTGAAAGGTACAGGAGTCTCAGGGATGACTGTGAGAGATAAGATACCCCGGACTTTCGGATGAATGCGAGAGGTACAGGAGACTCAGGGAACACTGCGTAAGGTACATGAGTCTCTGGGACGACTGAGAGAGGTACACGAATCTCAGGGAAGACTGTGAGAGGTACAGGAGACTCAGGGATGTCTGTGTGATGTACAGGAGTCTCAGGGATGACTGTGTGAGTTACAGAAGTCTAAGGGACGACTCTGAGATGTACAGGCGTTTCATCATGGACAAATGTGTGAGGTACAGAATTCAAAGACACGACAGTGAGAGGTACAGGAGTTTTAAGGACAACTGTGTGAGGTACAGTAGTCAAAGAGACCTCAGTGAGAGGTACAGGAGTCTCAGGGATGATTGTGAGAGGTACAGGAGTCCCAGAGAAGCTGTGTGAGGTACAGGTGTCTCAGGAAAGGCTGCTTGAGGTACAGGAGTTTTGGGAAAACTGTGTTAGGTACAGGAGTCTCAGGGACGACAGTGAGAGGTGCCGGAATCTCAGGGTGGAGAGTGCGACGTACAGGAGTCCGTGGGTCGACTGTGAGAGATACAAGAGTCTCAGGAACGACTTTAAGAAGTACACTAGTCTCAGGGATGAGAGTAGTGTACGAGGTGATGAGACTGAGACTGAGTGAGAGGTACAGGAGTCTCAGAGGCGATTGTGAAAGGTACACGAGTCTATTGGATGTCTGTGTGAGGTACAGGAGTTTCAGGGATGCATGCGAGAGGTACATGAGTCTCAGGGATTAGACTCAGGGACGACTTTTCGAGGTACAGGAGTCTTTGGGACGACTTTTGGAGGTACAGGAATCTCAGGGGACGACTGTCTGAGGTACAGGAGTCCCATGGTTGACTGTGAAAGGTACAGGAGTCTCAGGGATGACTGTGAGAATACAGGGGTGTTAGGAACGACTGTGAGAGGTACAGAAGACTCCAGGACGACTGTGTGAAATACAGGAGTCTCGGCGACGACTGTGAGATGTACAGGAGACTCCGGGACGACTGTGTGAGGTCCAGGAGTCTCAGGGACGACGGTGAGAGGTATAGAGTCTCAGAGACTATTGTGTGAGGTACAGGGGTTTCAGGGACCACTGTGTGAGCTACAAGACTCTTTGTGACGACTGTTTGGGGACCAGGAGTCTCAGTGATGAATGTGAAAGACACAGGAGTCTCAGAGATGTCTGTGTGAAGTACAGGAGCCTTAGGGACGACTGTGTGAGGTACAGGAGTCTTAAGGAAGAATTTGTGAGGTACACGAGTTTCAGGGACGACAGTGTGAGGTACAGAAGTCTCAGGAGTACTCTATTACTTCGAGGAGTCTCAAGGAAGACTGCGAGAGGTATAGGAGTCTCACGGATGACTGTGTGAGGTAAAGGAGTCTCAGAGACGACTCTGAGAGGTACATGAGTCTCAGAGATTACTTTGAGAGGTACTGAAGTCTCAGTGATGATTGTGTGAGGTACATAAGTCTCAGAGACGATTGTGAGAGGTGCTGAAGTGTCAGGTACGAGTGTAAGATGTTCAAGAGACACAGGGATGACTGTAAGAAGTACAGGAGTCTCGAGGACGACTGTGGGAGGTACAGGAGACTCAGGAACGACTGTTTAAGAGGTACCGGATACCCAGGGACGACTGTGAGGTGCAGGAGTCTCCGGAATGAGTGTGAGAAGTACAAGAGTACGGGGAAGACTGTGTGAGGTACAGGAGTCTCACGGACGATTGTGAGAGGTACAAGCGTTTCAGGGATTACTGTATTACGTAAAGGAGTCTCAAGGAATGCTGTGTGAGGTATAGGAGCCTCAAGAAAGACTGTGTGAGGTACAGGAATCACCGTGACGACTGTGTGGGGATCAGGAGCCTCAGTGATGACTGTGAAAGATACAGGAGTCATAGGGATGACTGTGTGAGGTACAGAAGTCTTTGGGACTACTGTATTACGTAAAAGAGTCTCAAGGAAGGCTGTGTGAGGTACAGGAATCTCAGGCACGACTGTGAGAGGTACAGGAGTCTCAAAGACGACAGTAAAAAGCCCTGTGGGAGGTATAGGAGTCTCACGGATGACTGTGTGAGGTAAATAAGTATCAGAGACGATTGTGAGAGGTACAGGAGTCTCAGGGACGACTGTAAGATGTCCAAGAGATTCAGGGATGACATTAAGAAGAAGAGGAGTCTCATGAACGACTGTGAGATGCACAGGAGTCTCAAAGATGACGGTGTGAAGTACAGGAGTTTTAGGGACGACTCTGTGAGGTGCAGGATACTCATGAATGACTGTAAGAGGTACCGGATACCCAGGGACGACTGTGTGCGGTACAGGAATCTCAGGGACGACTGTGTGATTTACAGGAGTCTCAGGAACGGCAGTGTGAGGTACAGGAGTCTTAGGGATGACTCTGTGAGGTGCAGGAGTCTCCGGAATGAATGTGAGATGTACAAGAGTCTCAGGGAAGACTTTGTGAGGTACGGGAGTCTCACGGACGACTGTGTGAGGTACAAGAGTCTCCGTGATGATTGTGTGGGGTAGAAGAGTCTCAGAGACTACTGTGAGAGGTACAGGAGTCTTAAGGACTACTGTAAAAAGTACAGGAGGAGTCTCAGGGACGACTTTGAGAGGTATAAGAGTCTCACGGATGACTGTGTGAGATAAAGGAGTCTCAGAAACGACTCTGAGATGTACAGGAGTCCCGGGGATGACTTTGAGAGGTACAGAATTCTCAGTGATGGTTGTGTGATGTACATAAGTCTCAGAGACGATTTTGAAAGGTACAGGAGTCTCAGGGACGGCTATAAGATGTTCAAGAGACTCAGGGACGACTGTGAGTGGTACAGGAGTCTCAGGGATGACTGTGTGAAGTACAGGAGTCTCCGGGACGAATGTGTGAGATATAGAAGATTCAGAAACGACTGTAAGAGGTACAGGAGACTCTGCGACGACAGTGTGCGGCACAGGAGTCTCAGGGTAGACTGTGTGAGGTACAGGAGTCTCAGGAACGACAGTATGGGGTAAAGGAGTCACAGGGACGACTCTGTGAGGTGCAGGAGTTTCAGCGACGATTGTGAGAAGTACAGAAGTCTCAGGAACGACTGTGAGAGGTACAAGAGTATCAGGGACGAATGAGAGGGGTACAAGAGACTCCGGGACGACAGTGTAAAGTACAGAAGTCTCAGGATCGATTGTGAGAAGATCAGGAATTTCAGGAACGAGTGTGTGATGTTCATGAGTCTCCGTGACTACTGTGTGGGGAACAGGAGTCTCAGGGATGTCTTTGAGAGGTACAGAAGTCTCAGTGATGATTGTGTGAGGTACATTAGTCTCGGAGACGATTGTGAGAGGTACAGGAGTCTCCGGGATGACTGTATGAATTGCAGGAGTCTCAGTTACGCCTGAGTGAGATACATGGGTCTCAGGAGTCTCAAGGAAGACTATGTGAGGTACAGGAGTCTCAGGGACTTCTGAATTACGTAAAGGCGTCTCTAGGAAGACTGTGTGAAGTACAGGAGTCTCGCGGACTTATATGTGAGGTACAGAAGACTCAGAAACGAATGTAAGAGGAATGGGAGACTAAGGAACAACTGTGTGCGGTACAGGAGTCTCAGGGACGACTGTGTGAGGTACAGGATTCACAGGGACGACTCTGTAAGTTGCAGGAGTCGCAGGAATGAGAGTGAGAAGTACAAGAGTCTTGGGGAAGACTGCGTGAGGTACTGGAGTCTCAGGCACGACTGTGTGAGGAACAGGACTCTCAAAGAAGCCTGTGTTAGGTACAGGAGTCTCAGGGACGACTGTGAGAGGTACAGGCCTTTCAGGGACGACTGTGAGCGGTACAAGAGATTCCAGGACGACTGTGAGAGGTACAGGAGTCTCGGGGATGCCTGTGAGAGGTACAGGAGTTTCAGGGACATTCGTGTGAGTTACAGGAGTCTCCGTGACGACTGTGTGGGGACCAGGAGCCTCAGTGATGACTGGTAAAGATACAGGAGTCTCAGGGATGAGAGTGTGTGGTACAAGAGTTTCAGGGGTATTGTATTACGTAAAAGAGTCTCAAGGAAGACTGTGTGAGGAACTGGGGTCTCTGGGACGACTGTGTGAGGAACAGGAGTCTCAGGGACGACAGTGAGAGGTACAGGAACAGAAGTCTTAGGGACGACTGTGAGAGGTACAGAAGTTTCAGGGAGGAGTGTGCGAGGTACAGGAGTCCCAAGGTCGACTGTGAGAGGTACAAGAGTCTCAGGAACGACTTTAGGAAGTACAGGAGTCTCAAGGATGACTGTGAGAGGTACAGAAGTCTCAGAGACGATTGTGAGAGGTAAAGGAGTCTACGGGATTACTGTGTGAGGTACAGGAGTTTCAGGGATGACTGTGAGAGGTACAGGAGTCTCAGGGACGACTGCAATAGGTACATAAGTCTCAGGGATGACAGTGAGAGGTACAGAAGTCTCAGGGATGACTGTGAGAGGTACAAGAGACTCAGGGAGGACTGCGTGAGGTACAGGAGTCTCAGGGACGACTGTGAAAGATACAGGTGTCTCAAAGAAGACTTTGTGAGGTACAAGAGTCTCAGGAACGATTGTGTGAGGTACAGGAGTCTCTAGGAAGACTGTGTTAGATACAGGAGATTCAGGGACGCCTGTTATAGGTACATGAGTCTCAAAGAAGATTGTGTGAGGTGCAGGAGTCTCTGAGACGACTGTGTGAGGTACACGATTCACAGGGTCGACTGTGAAAGGTACAGGAGTCTCAGGGATGACTGTCTGTGGTACATGAGTCTCGGGGATGACAGTGAGAGATACCGGACTTTCAGGGATGAATGCGAGAGGTACAGGAGACTCAGGGAACACTGCGTAAGGTACATGAGTCTCTGGGACGACTGAGAGAGGTACACGAATCTCAGGGAAGACTGTGAGAGGTACAGGAGACTCAGGGATGTCTGTGTGATGTACAGGAGTCTCAGGGATGACTGTGTGAGTTACAGAAGTCTAAGGGACGACTCTGAGATGTACAGGCGTTTCATGGACAAATGTGTGAGGTACAGAATTCAAAGACACGACAGTGAGAGGTACAGGAGTTTTAAGGACAACTGTGTGAGGTACAGTAGTCTAAGAGACCCCAGTGAGAGGTACAGGAGTCTCAGGGATGATTGTGAGAGGTACAGGAGTCCCAGAGAAGGCTGTGTGAGGTACAGGTGTCTCAGGAAAGGCTGCTTGAGGTACAGGAGTTTTGGGGAAAACTGTGTTAGGTACAGGAGTCTCAGGGACGACAGTGAGAGGTGCCGGAATCTCAGGGTGGAGAGTGCGACGTACAGGAGTCCGTGGGTCGACTGTGAGAGATACAAGAGTCTCAGGAACGACTTTAAGAAGTACACTAGTCTCAGGGATGAGAGTAGTGTACGAGGTGATGAGACTGAGACTGAGTGAGAGGTACAGGAGTCTCAGAGGCGATTGTGAAAGGTACACGAGTCTATTGGATGTCTGTGTGAGGTACAGGAGTTTCAGGGATGCATGCGAGAGGTACATGAGTCTCAGGGATTAGACTCAGGGACGACTTTTTGAGGTACAGGAGTCTTTGGGACGAATTTTGGAGGTACAGGAATCTCAGGGGACGACTGTCTGAGGTACAGGAGTCCCAGGGTTGACTGTGAAAGGTACAGGAGTCTCAGGGATGACTGTCTGAGGTACATGAGTCTCAGGGATGACAGTGAGAGGTACAGGAGTTTCAGGGATGAATGCGAGAGGTACAAAAGTCTCAGGGATGACTGTGAGAGGTAAGGAAGTCTCAGGGATGACTGTGAGAGGTACAGAAATCTCAGGGAAGGCTGTGAGAGGTACAAGAGACTAATGGATGTCTGTATGATGTACAGGAGTCTCAGGGATGACTGTGTGAGGTACAGAAGTCTAAGGGACGACAGTGAGGGGTCTAGGAGTTTCAAGAAAGACTGTGAGAGGTACAGCAGTCTCAGAGACGATAGTGAGAGGTACAGGAATCAAATGGATGACTGTTTGAGGTACAAGAGTGTCAGGGACGAATGTGTGAGGTACAGGAGTCTCAGGAACTACTGTGAAAGATACAGGCGTCTCAATGAAGACTTTGTGAGGTACAAGAGTCTCAGGAACGATTGTGTGAGGTACAGGAGTCTCTAGGAAGACTGTGTTAGATACAGGAGATTCAGGGACGCCTGTTATAGGTACATGAGTCTCAAAGAAGATTGTGTGAGGTGCAGGAGTCTCTGGGACGACTGTGTGAGGTACAGGAGTCTCAGGGGCGACTATGTGAGGTACAGGAGTCTCAGAGACGACTGTGTGAGGTACAGGAGTCTCAGGGACGACTGTGAGAGGTACAGAAGTCTCAAGGATGATTGTGTGAGGTACAAAAGTCTCTGAGACCATTGTGAGAGGTACAAGAGTCTCAGGAACGACTATAAGATGTCCAAGAGTCTCAGGGATGACTAAGAAGTAAACGAGTCTCAGAGACGGCTGTGAGAGGTTCAGGCGTCTCAGTGACGACTGTGCGAGGTGCAGAAGTCTCCGGGACGACTGTGTGAAGTAGAAAAGCCTCTGGGACGATTGTGAGTAAAACAGGAATTTCAGGGACGACTGTGTGATGTACATGAGTCTCCATGACAACTGTGTGGGGAACAGGAGTCTCAGTGATGACTGTGTGAGGTACACGAGTCGCAGGGAGGACTGTGTGAGGTACGCGAATCTCAGGGACAAATGTGTGTGGTACAGGAGTCTCAGGAACGACTGTGAGAGGTAAAGGAGTCACAGGGACGTCTGTGAGAGGTACAGGAGTTTCAGAGACGACGGTTCAGGTACACGAGTCTCAGGAACAAATTTAAGAAATATAAGAGTCTCAGGGACGCAAGCGAGAGGTACAGGAGTCTCAGAGACGATTGCGAGAGGTACAGGAGTTACAGAGACGATTGTGAGAGGTACAGGAATCTATGGATGACTGTGTGAGTTACAGGAGTCTCAGGGACGACTATGAGAAGTACAGGTGTCTCAGGAACGATTGTGAGAGGTACAGGGGTCTCAAAGAAGACTGTGTGAGGTACAGGAGTCTCAGAAACGGTTGTGTGAGGTACAGGAGTCTCTAGGAAGACTGGGTGAGATACAGGAGACTCAGGGACGCCTGTTATAGGTACTAGAGTCTCAACGTAGAATGTGTGAGGAACAGGAGCCTCAGAGACGATTGTGAGAGGTACAGGAGTTTCAGAGATGACTGTTCAGGTACAAAAGTCTCAGGAACGACTATAAGAAGTACAAGAGTCTCAGGAACGCTTGTGAGAGGTACAGGAGTCTCAGGAACGATCGTGTGAGGTACAGGAGTCTCTAGGAAGACTGGGTGAGATACAGGAGGCTCAGGGACGCCTGTTATAGGTACAAGAGTCTCAAAGAAGATTGTGTGAGGTGCAGAAGTCTCTGGGAAGACTGTGTGAGGTACAGGAGTCTCATGAACTACTCTGAGAGGTACAGGAGTCTTTAAGAAGACTGGGTGAGATACTGGAGACTCAGGGACGCCTGTGTGAGGTACAGGAGTCTGACAGAAGACTGTTTGAGGTACAGGAGTCTCCGGGACGACTGTGTGAGGTACAGGAGTCTCAGGGACGACTGTGCGAGGTACAGGAGTCTCAAGGAAGACTGTGTGAGGTACAGGAGTCTTTGTGACGACTGTGTCTGGGGAACAGGAGTCTCAGTGATGACTGTGAAATATACAGGAGTCTCAGGGATTTCTGTGTGAGGTACTGGAACCTCAGGGACGACTGTACAAAAAACTGGAGTCTCAGGGACGACATTAAGAAGTATAAGAGCGTCAGGGACGAATGTGAGAGGTACCGGCGTCTCTGGGACGACTGTGAGAGGTACAGGAATCTTAATGACGACTCTGTAAGGTACAGGAGTCTCAGGGACGCCTGCGTTAGGTACAGGAGTCTCAGGAACGACTGTGTGTGGTACAGGAGTCTCAGGGACGACACTGTGACGTGCAGGAGTCTCAGGAATGAGTGTGAAAGTACAAGAGTCCCAGGGAAAACTGTGTGAGGTACAGGGGTCGCAGGGACGACTGTGTGAGGTACGGGCGTCTCAAGGAAGACTGTGTGAGGTACAAGAGTCTCAGGGAAAACTGTGTAATGTACAGGAGTCTCTGGGACGACTGTGTGAGGTACAGGAGTTTCAAGGAAGATTGTGTGAGGTATAAAAGTCACAGGGACGACTGTGAGAGGTATATGAATCTCACAGACGATTGTGAGAGGTACAGGAATCTCAGGGACGTCTCTGTGAGGTACAGGAGTCTCAGGGACGACTGTGAGAGGTACTGGAGTCTCAAGAAAGATAGTGAGAGGTACTGGAGTGTCATGTACGATTGTGAGAAGTACAGGAGTCTCAGGGACGACTGTAGGAAGTACAGGAGTCTCAAGAACGACTGTGATAGGTACAGGAGTCTCATGGATGACAGTGTGATTTACAGGATTCTCAGAGACGAATCTGAGAGGTACAGGAGTCCTAGGGATGACTGTGAGAGGTACAGAACTCTCATGGATGATTGTGTGAGGTACAGAAGTCTCAGAGACGATTGTGAGAGGTACAAGAGTCTCGTGGACGACAGTGTTAGGGACTGGAGTCTCAAAGATGATTGTGTAAGGTACAGGAGTCTCTGGAACGACTGTGCGAGGTACAGGAGTCTCAGGGACGACTGTGAAAAAAACAGGAGTCTGAGGAACGACTCTGGGAGGTACAGGAGTCTCCGTGACGACTGTTTGGGGAACAAGAGTCTCAGTGATAACTGTGACACGTACAGGAGTCTCGGGGACAACTGTGAGAGGAACAAGAGTCTCGGGAACGACTGTGAGAGGTACAGGAGCCTAAGGGACGACTGTTAGAGGTACAGGAGACTCCGTGACGACTGTGTGGGGAACAGAAGTCTTAGTATTGACTGTGAAAGATACAAGAGTCTCAGGAATGACTGTGGGAGGTACAGGAGCCTCAGGGACGAGTGTGTGAGGTACGGGAGTCTGAGGGAAGACTGTGTGAGGTACATTAGTCTCAAGGACGACTGTGTGAGGTACAGGAGTCTCAGGGACGACTGTGCGAGGTACAGGAGTCTCAAGGAAGACTGTGTGGGGAACAGGAGTCTCAGTGATGACTGTGAAATATACAGGAGTCTCAGTGATTTCTGTGTGAGGTACAGGAACCTCATGGACGACTGTGAGAGGTACAGAAGTCTCAGGGACGACTGTAAGAAAAACAGGAGTCTCAGGGACGACATTAAGAAGTATAAGAGCCTCAGAGTCGACTGTGAGAGGTACTGGCGTCTCTGGGACGACTGTGAGAGGTACAGGAGTCTCAGGAACTACTTTAAGAAGTAAAGGAGTCTCAGGGACGACTGTGAGAGGTACAGGAATCTTAGGGACGAATGTGTGAGGTACAGGAGTCTCAGAGACGACTGTGTTAGGTACAGGAGTCTCGGGAACGACTGTGTGAGGTACAGGAGTCTCAGGGACGACTTTGTGACGTGCAGGAGTCTCAAGGAAGACTGTGTGAGGTACAGGAGTCTCAGGGAAAACTGTGTAATGTACAGGAGTCTTTGGGACGACCGTGATAGGTACAGGAGTCTCAAGGAAGGTTGTATGAGGTTCAGGAGTCTCAGGGACAACTGTGTGAGGTATAGGATGCTCAGGGACGAATGCGAGAAGTACAGGAGTCTCCGGAACGACTGTGAGAGGTACGGGAGTCTCAGGTACGATTGTGAGAGGTACACGAGTCTCTGGGACGACTGTGAGATGTACATGAGTCTCAGAGAAGATTGTGAGAGGTACAGGAGTTTCAGGGACGACTGTGTGAGGTACAGGAGTCTCCGTGACGACTGTGTGTGGAACAGGAGTCTTAGTGATGACTGTGAAAGATACAGGAGTCTCAGGGATGACTGTGTTAGGCACCAGAGTGTCAGGGTCTTCTGTATTACCTAAAGGAGTCTCACGGAAGACTGTATGAAGTACAGGGGTCTCATGGACGACTATGTGAAGTACAGGATTCTTAAGGAAGACTGTGTGAGGTTTAAAAGTCTCAGGGACGACTGTGAGAGGTACATCAGTCTCAGAGACGATTGTGTTGGAAATTTCCAACACTTATCATCTACTATTGTATTATAATAACTCATCATCGTTACACTAATTACAGTAGTTATTAATACCACTAACGGTAGTGTTAATATAATTTAATCTGAGCCTATGGCTGATAATATGACTCCCGATCATCTATAACCGAGAGTTATTAATTGAAATTATTTAGTAACAGTTTTATCTGTTACGATCGAATGCTATGGAGAGTATAAATATCATCTCCATTTCTCGCTAGAGATCATTTATCGAGAATATGATAATTATTAAATCCCTACAATTGCAACCCAGTTCCTATTATTGCATTTCATCCATAATTGCGCGGAAAAGAATAATTCGTGATTAATAATTTCTGGGGTGAATGCGAGAGCGGGTTGAGGGAGGAGACGCCATTACCTTCGCACGAGGCAGCCTGGCGTGGAGAGTGGCGAGACGCATGATGGCGACTGGGAGTTCTTATCGACAAGAATTACGTTGATACCCAGTTAACAAGTAACAATTACTTATCCATGTGTTCTCTAGTGCCCAGCCAGTTAATAACGCGTCAACAATTGAAGCTACGACCCGTAATTACATGTGCACAGCAGTGAACGCTTGGGATCGGCTGACGCGATCTCGGCAGACTTCAGTATTTAATACGCTCAGCTAAGTATAGAATTCTGGGTTGATGCATCATTCGAGATTGTATATTTGTGAGTAGTCTGTCGTTAGGATGTGAAATTAACAACCACATAACGTGAGTAAATTTCGTTATGTTACTCAGTTTCATGAATACCTGAAAATAATTCGCAGCCTAATCAGTTGCTACTTAAATTCTCTTGGTTGCAGCGTGTATACGAGGTGCCAGCAAGGTTCTCATCAGTCGTGTTATTCACCTCCGGTTCTTTCTTTATTGGGATCCCTTGACCACGAGGACGAATGACGAACTGGCGTTATAGAAATCGTCTTACAGCTAAGACACATTTTTTCGTACAAATTTATTCAACCTGATTATTGATTCTTAGATAATTCATATAGAATCTTTACATTGAATAATTATTGCCAGATTTGGTAATTAATGTTTATGCTCTAACTGTGCTCAGTGTTTATGCTCAGTGATTAATGATCTTTAATGTTCATGATTTAAATTACCATATATTTGAATCTATTGTAGTTTAGATTTCTCATGTTATTAATCCAACAATGAACTAGTGACGAACCACACTGGTTCCTAGATATATATGAACTTCTAGAAATAACCCCCCAATGTTGATATTTGAGGCTTTGACTTTAATTAATAATACAGTCTTCATTATTTTCAAGTGATTATTCTTTGAATGAGTTTCCATAGACACTGGTTCTCTAGTGTCATTCTGATGATCACTATTATTCGTTTTCCCTCTTTTCTCAAAAGAGGGGGGTCCTTCGATTTCTTTCAATACAATAATCAAATAATTTAATTTCTGAGTTCAAGCCCCAGATACCCAACAGATTGTGAGAGGTACAGGAGTCTCAGGGACGTCTGTGTGAGGTACAGGAGTCTTAGGGACGACTGTGAGAGGTACAGGAGTCTCAAGAATGACTGTGAGAGGTACGCGAGTCTCAGGTACGATTGTGAGAGGTACAGGAGTCTCAGGGACGACTGTGAGAGGTACATGAGTCTCAGAGACGACTGTGAGAGGTACAGGAGTCTCAGGGACGACTGTAAGAAGTACAGGAGTCTCAAGGATGACTCTGAGAGGTACAGGAGTCCTAGGGATGACAGTGTGAATTACAGGAGTCTCTGAGATGATTGTGTGAGGTACAGAAGTGTCAGAGACGATTGTGAGAGATACAAGAGTCTCATGGACGACTGTGTTAGGTACAGGCGTCTCAGGGATGACTGTAAGAAGTACAATAGTCTCCGGGAGGGACTCAGTGAGTCAAGGATGAGTCATATACTAGAGGCAGACGACACAGGAGGCGGCCTTAATGATAACAGAGAGAGGGTCCGGCTGTTCACCAGTTATGTTGTGATGCTGCTGGGTGTACTCAGCTAGTTGTGCTTGATGGGTGGAGCTTCTGCTCTTTACTCCCAATTTTACAGCTTCATTAGTTCATATTTAAATCCCTTTCATCTTTACCTTTTAAATTTTACATCGATTTTGTCTTGGTGTTTCATGTAGTGCGATGTACTTATTGGTGGAGCGTCATAGTTCCACCTGACATTGGACAGTGCTTCTCTTTCTTCCTTGTTTATTCGTTTCATAACATGTCATTATCATGTCTACCCCTTTCTTTCTTTCCTCCAGATTAGGGAGGTCGAGTTACCTCAGTCTTTCCTCATAGCTCAGTCCTCATGAAGGAGCCTCATTACATATCATGTATAAATCAATTACGCACTTTGGATCGATTTTTAATGGATGAAATAATAAACTATCTATGAGCAAGAAAATTACTACACAACTATTCCCATACGGACATTACTTTTAGTTCCTAACATGTGCTGGTCAGCAGGTCTTCTGCAGTGTCCACTCTTCTTAGGTTTCTTGAACCATTGTCTTAAAGACATTGTTTTCTCCACCTCACATGGTACCTTCCTCTTCCTGCCTCTATCTCACTGTATTGTATTGTTAATGCATCTGATGTTGTGTTGATTTCAACGACTGCGTTTATGAAATCAAATGTTTCATATGTATATGTATAGATATATATTCCGTCTGTTGCTGAGATACACTCTGATAAAACGAAACGTTCAACATTCTCCTTCCAATTTCTTACTGTTTTTCAGCAAATAAATAATAAATATATATATATATATAATATATATATATATATATATATATATATATATATATATATATATATATATATATATATATATATATATATATATATATATATATATATATTCTTATGATGCTCTTATTGGTCGCCCGGATGGTGTCACAGTGAACCCCTGGAAGAATGGCAAGCAGTTGGTATGGGACTACACGTGCGTATCAACCCTGGCTAACACCTACATTGACCTCAGTGTTGCACAACCAGGTGGCGCTGCCACCCACAGGGAAGCAGCCAAATCCCGTAAGTATAGAGAACTTGATCACCACTACAATTTTGTCCCCATTGCTTCTGAGACACTCGGCGCCTGGGGTAAAAGTGCTACCAGTTTTTTTAAGGAACTGGGTTCTAGGCTCATTGAAACAACACGGGACCCTAGAGCTGCCAGCTTTCTTTTTCAGCGCCTCAGCGTGGCGATACAGAGGGGAAATGCGCACTGCATCCAGGGTTCCTGCCCGCCATCTGAGGAGCTGGAGGAACTCGACAACCTATGATAACCATCTTTGTAACCTATATGTAACTCCTTTTTTTGTAACACAGTTCAAATAAAGCAATATATATGTGTACATACAAAAGAATGGGGGTGGTAGGAGAAGAAATATTAGTGTTCAGTGAGAAACCACAAGGTCTCCTCTGAATACGTTTTATTTTCTTCTCCGAGGCTATGGGTCTCCACATTGGCACCAGAGGTGGTACCCTCACAAAATTATAAAATATATATATATATATATATATATATATATATATATATATATATATATATTTTTTTTTTTTTTTTTTTTTTTTTTTTTTTTTTTTTTTTTTTTTTTTTTTTTTTTTTTT
>WNGS01141900.1:0-10059 GCA_020271785.1 Procambarus virginalis
AGTAAGAAAAAAACCAGCGTTGAATGTAATGAAACGCCATTTTCTGGGTGAGTCCCGGAGGCTCCCCGGAGCTATCCAGGCTGATATGCTAATTTCAGACTTTGGCATCAGTCATGTGTATGGAGTTCTTAGGCCTACCGGAGACCACGGCCAGAACCGGGCCCCCTCAGAGAGGCACGGGGAGCAATGGCCTATAGAAGCCCCCGTGTGGTTGGAAGCATTCTATGTCTGCCATCGACCGGGACAGGCACCCAGAAAGGTAAGCGCCCCAAAACAAACCCTATTCTGGTTAAAATTGCTACCAAAATCCGAACTAGTGGATAGAACTCCCAAACAGAAAAACAAGCAAACTAGTGTGACGTCACACGTCACCGCGCCGCTGTCTGCGCAGCTCCCCCTCCCCGGGAGGGGGAAGGTGGAGCCCCAGACCTCCCACGCCGGCTATCCACCCATCAGTTCTGAGGCTGGATGTCAAGACACGCGAAAAACCGCCGACCGGAGGGAGGGAGGGTTGCCGGGGAGCCTCCGGGACTCACCCAGAAAATGGCGTTTCATTACATTCAACGCTGGTTTTCTGGGGGGAGCCCCGTCGGCTCCCCGGAGCTAACTACCCACAGAGGAAGATCAAAGGGACGGAACCGGGAGGCGGACACCACCCAAACAACCAAAACGCTAAAACCAAAGGAGCAGGAAAACACAGCGACCCGACCCCCAGAGGCAAATGCCAAAAGGAAAAGAGCCGACGAAAAACAAACCGGAACCGAAGAGGCACTACCAACCGAGGAGAAGACAGAGCACGCTGACCAGAAACCAGGATGGTGCAAGCGGCGCACGAACAGGCCGGAGGGGAAACGAAGCACAAGACAGCTTACTAAGCGGTGTAGAAGCAAGACCGAAAGCAAGCCAAAGCGACTCCGCCAGCGCCGCACAAAAAGAGAGAGGCGACAGTATGTGGCACGACGACGGCCCCCACCCCCACCAAAAACCAGGCCGACGCTAACAAGAGGAACACCTAAGAAGGTACAGGAAAAGGAAGGACCGCCAAAACACCCCATACTGCCGCCAAGAGAAACACGCAGGTGGGACACCGACCACCAGCCGGAGGCGAGACCACGAGGCAGACGGAAGCAGCCCCGACAAGGCCCCTCCGAGCCCAGGAAAAGGCGGAGCCGCAAGAAGATCTCGGGCGCGACCACCGAACTCAGGTGGTACAAGGAGATGGAACGTCTGCCGAACAGACAAATCCCAAAGCAAGCAAACCGCCAGGAGAACAAATGACGGGTCCGACGCGAGACATCGCAAGACCCCAAAAAACCAAGTGGCAGGGCAAGCAAGGAAACCAAAGAAGGCGGAAGGGTTGCCGCCAGAACCCTACCCGAACCAAGAGGTACGAGCAACAGCAACAGACCGAGACAAAGAAGCACACCACAGGACACAGGCCGAAAAAAGCCCAAGAAGCCAAGGAACACACGCAGAACACCCTGTGGCAGAGGAGGAAAACAAGGGAACACACAAACAATGAAGTGGTGGAAACCGACCACGTCCCCCAACATAGCAGCAAGTGCAGGCAAAACTGACCAAAGGAGATGCCAGGAAAACGACTGGGGTGAGGCAGGACGAAAGAGCAGAAGCATAAAAAACCCCAGGAGTAAGGACACGCCACTGCGAAACACGGTACTAATGCACACGCGCAGTAGTAGCAACATACAACCTGGTGGATAAAGACAGGCTGTTTAACACAAGGGGCACACGCCTAGGGGACGCAGGTGGAAACCGAATGCCCAAATGAGCCACAGAGACAGTAGAAAGAACTTTAGTGTCAGAGTGGTTGACAAATGGAATGCATTAGGAAGCGATGTGGTGGAGGCTGACTCCAAACACAGTTTCAAGTGTAGATACGATAAGAGCCCAATAGGCTCAGGAAACCGTACACCTGTTATAAGATTGACGTTTGAGAGGCGGGACCAAAGAGCCAGAGCTCAACCCCCGCAAGCACAACTAGGGGAGTATACACCACCGCAACATGCCACAGGTAAAGAGCAACTCGCTCCGGCAAAGGCAGAGAACGGAGCAGATAGACCCCAGACAGGGCCCACTGAGACACGACAGAACCCAGCAGGCCCAGGAACCCGCCTACCAGGCGACCGACGGCGGAGAAACCCCGCTCAAAACCGGCTGGATGGGGACCGGGAGCTCATGTACACCCCAAGCCCGGCCAGAGGCCAGGCTAGACCGGCCAAAGGGAGGCCCACCAGGAAGACGCATGGGGCGGCCTGCAGGCCCACAGACTCCCCACAACCAGGATGGGCCATAACTAAGTCGAAGGCAAGCTAGTGTGCCCCGAAAGTCCACAGACCGTACCATAGGGGCATAACTTGCAATCCCCTCACAGAGTTCAGTGGCATACCGATAATAGGTTAAGTAACAATTGTAATTACGAAACCATAAGATGCTTATTGTAACCTACTAAGTAGGTCAGGTAAGGTCGGTGTTTTCCACGAAGTTTTTTAAGGGAAACCATTATGTTTAGTATGGCACCTATGCACGGAACGAAGAAGTCAATATTGACGTAATAAAGATGCGGTGACGGGTTGGTGCAAGAGAGAACCGGATCAGCACCTCCAAGGATACCCGATCAACCAGGCTGTGACTCATACGTCGGGCAGCAAGCAGCCATGTCCAACAGCCAGCATGACCAGTCCAGGAGGCCTGGTCGATGACCGGGCCGCGGGGACGCTAAGCCCCGGAAGCACCTCAAGTTAACCTCAAGATAAGGTACCAGCGAGAAGGCGTATGCTCGCAAGGAGGTCGTGTAACAACTGCAGACCTCTGATGGATATACAGTGTTCCCGAGTGTGCCTATGGCACCACTGCACTCCACTGGTACTATCCCGCAAGTTCTACCAGATAGGCGGGACCCAAAAGCCAGAGCGCATAAACCTTGCAAGCACAGCCAGAAGCCCTACCAGGCGAGTACAGAACCAACACCACAAACCCCACACCACATAACACTAACAAAGGTGGGACCCCTGAATGACCCTAGCATGGGATGGACATGCACAAGAGTGGGACAGGAAGGGGTGAAAAAAGGGGACCGACACTGGTGTGCGAACGGTCTCAGTCGTACAAAAAGAGACCTAAAGAAAGACAGGCATATAACACCACATCCAGCGCCCTGCCAAAAGACGCCAGACCGCAGAAACTCACCTGGCAAACGGTGGCTCGAAGTGACACGACTCAACCGAGCCCAGAAGAACCTGGGAGCACCGCCAGGTGAAGAAGCCAGAGCCGGACCTGCAGGAGAGCAAGGAAGAGGCGAAGAAGGCGGCCCACACCCATGACACAGGGGAAACCTCGGCGGCCTCCCCACAACTGGAACCCAGGACACCCCCGGAGCGAAAAGGGGCACATACCGCGGCAAGGGAGAAGAGCGAAAGGCGAAGCACTGGAGCAAAAAGACGACGAACACCGGCACTACACACCGCCCAGACCAAAACAAACTCCGCGGCGCACGCGCATGACATGCCGGCCGAAAACGCGCAACCTACCCTGCGGGAAGGCGGCAACCAAGACTACTGCGCAAGAAAAGTAGCCAAAAGAGTGAGCAGGAACAAGAAAACCGGCCAAAGAAGCGAAGACAGAGCCCAAAAAAGGCACGCAACCGGGCCACAAGTAGCCCAACAGGGCCACAAGTAGCCCAACAGGGCCACAAGTAGCCCAACAGGCCCAGAAAGAGCCCAAACCGGCCAAAAGTAGCCCAACAGGGCTACAAGGAGCACAACAGGACCACAAGGAGCCCAACAGGGCTACAAGTAGCCCAAACTCGCCAACAAGGACGAGGAGCCGACAGACGTTCCAATAACGCGGGAAGGAGGAAAAACCTTCCCGAACCTCGAGAACACGGAAGCCAAAACCAGTCCCGAAGGCACACAAAGGCGCATGCGCACCCGAGACCAGTAGTCATGTAGAACCCCCAAAACGGGGAAACATGACGAAAACACCGTCCCCCCAAAAAAAGGGGTGGGGGGAAACATCCACCCACAGGACGGAACCAACCGACTCAAAGGCCAAGGAACCGAGCCCGGGGAGGGGCCGACGCCCAACAGCACGTACGGCGAGTGGAGAGGAAAACCCCACTCCGCGTAACCACAAGCCCCGCCGAGAGGGGGATAAAAACCCCCACGGGGTCCTATGGGGCCAAGGCCCCCCAAGTCAGCCCCTCCGCAGCCCCGGGAACCCACACAACAGGCCCCGGGGCCGAGCCGTCCCCCTAAAGCCCCGGCCGTACCAGAAAACCGGGACAGCCGTGAAAACACTAAGGAAGGGAGCCCACTGGCAGACTCTTACAACACGGCTGGAGGAACAGGCTCGAATGCCCCCGTCACTACCCCGGAAGGGGATTTCCCCGAGACTGCCCGAGTCTCAACACCACCAAACCCCGCCCTGAACCTACAGACGGTAAGGAACCGGATGCAGGCAGGAAGGGGAATCCAGGGGAAAAACAAGAACCAAAACGGGGCAGCCCCGGGGCTCCCGGGGAGTTACCACGAGAGCGTTGCCACCACCAAGGCTCAAGTAATTACCTAAGTGTAATTACCTAAGTGTAGTTACAGGATGAGAGCTACGCTCGTGGTGTCCCGTCTTCCCAGCACTCTTTGTCATATAACGCTTTGAAACTACTGACGGTTTGGCCTCCACCACCTTCTCACTTAACTTGTTCCAACCGTCTACCACTCTATTTGCGAAGTGAATTTTCTTATATTTCTTCGGCATCTGTGTTTAGCTAGTTTAAATCTATGACCTCTTGTTCTTGAAGTTCCAGGTCTCAGGAAATCTTCCCTGTCGATTTTATCAATTCCTGTTACTATTTTGTACGTAGTGATCATATCGCCTCTTTTTCTTCTATCTTCTAGTTTTGCATATTTAATGCCTCTAACCTCTCCTCATAGCTCTTGTCCTTCATTTCTGGGAGCCACTTAGTGGCATGTCGTTGCACCTTTTCCAGTTTGTTGATGTGCTTCTTAAGATAAGGGCACCATACAACCGCTGCATATTCCAGCTTTGGTCTAATAAAAGTCGTGAACAATTTCTTTAGTATTTCTCCATCCATGTATTTAAAAGCAATTCTTAGGTTAGAAAGTGTAGCATAGGCTCCTCGCACAATGTTCTTGATGTGGTCCTCAGGTGACAGTTTTCTATCTAAAACCACCCCTAGATCCCTTTCTTTATCAGAATTCTTTAAAGATTTCTCACATAATTTATAGGTTGTGTGGGGTCTATGTTCACCAATTCCACATTCCATAACATGGCATTTATTTACATTAAATTCCATTTGCCAAGTGTTGCTCCAAATACTTATTTTGTCCAGGTCTTCTTGAAGGGCATGACAATCATCTAAATTTCTTATCCTTCCTATTATCTTAGCATCATCAGCAAACATGTTCATATAATTCTGTATACCAACTGGTAGATCATTTATGTAGACAATAAACATCACTGGTGCAAGAACTGAACCCTGTGGTACTCCACTTGTGACATTTCTCCAGTCCGATACATTGCCTCTGATCACAGCCCTCATTTTTCTATCAGTCAGAAAGTTTTTCATCCATGTTAGAAGCGTACCTGTCACTCCTCCAATATTTTCCAGTTTCCAGAACAACCTCTTATGTGGAACTCTGTCGAAAGCCTTTTTTAGGTCCAGATAGATGCAGTCAGCCCAACCATCTCTTTCCTGTAATATCTCTGTTGCTCGATCATAAAAACTGAGTAAATTCGATACACAGGATCTACCAGATCGAAAACCATACTGTCTGTCTGATATTATATCATTTCTCTCCAGGTGTGCTACCCATTTAGTTTTAATTATTTTTTCCAATATTTTGACTATTACACTTGTCAATGATACCGGTCTATAATTAAGGGGGTCTTCCCTGCTTCCACTCTTGTAAATTGGAACTATGTTAGCCTTTTTCCACACATCAGCTACAACTCCTGTAAACAGGGATGCCTGAAAGATCAGTTGAAGAGGGATGCTGAGCTCAGGTGCACATTCTCTCAGAACCCATGGTGAAACTCCATCTGGACCAACTGCTTTGTTCTTATTTAGCTCTTTGAGCATTTTTTCCACTTCGTCTCTAGACACCTCTATGTGCTCTATGTTGTTCTCTGGAATTCTTATTGTATCTGGTTCCCTGAAGATTTCATTTTGTACAAACACACTTTGGAACTTTTCGTTTAATGTTTCACACATTTCCTTTTCATTTTCCGTGAATCTATTTCCCATTTTCAACCTCTGAATATTATCCTTTACCTGCAATTTGTTGTTTATGAATTTATAGAATAGACCTGGTTCTGTTTTACATTTGTCTGCAATCCCTTTTTCAAAATTTCTTTCTGCCTCTCTCCTCACTGCCGTGTAGTTGTTTCTCGCATCTTTGTATCGCTGGTATGATTGGGGGTTTGGCCTCTTCCTGTATTGATTCCATTTTTGTGTCTTTTGGTCTCTGGCCCTCTCGCACTTTCTGTTGAACCAATCCTGTTTCCTAGTTCTGCTTCTCTGTTTTGGTATAAATTTTTTTGTGCCTTTATCATATATTTCACAAAACTTGACATACATCTCATTCACTTCCTTGCCTAGCAACAAGTCTGTCCAATTATACTCCCTAAAAATTTTCTAAGGTTGCCATAATGTCCTCTCCTAAAGTCAGGTTTTTCAATTGCATCGACCATCATATTTTCTTCCAGATTATAACGCATTGCATACTTTATCCCCAAAAGACATGGTCACTTTTACCCAAGGGAGGAAGGTACTGAATGTCAAATATTTCTTCCTCCTTCCTGGTAAATATCAAATCTAGCATGGAGGGAACGTCACCTTCCCTCATCCTCGTAGCTTGTTTAACATGTTGATACAAGAATGTTTCCAGGATGAGGTCTACAAATTTACAGGTCCAGAAATCTTCTGTTTTAGCTTCATATGCTTCCCAGTCTATGGATTTCAAGTTGAAGTCGCCGACTATCAACAGTCGTGAACTATCGTTATCCGCTCTCGCTATGATCTCTCTCATTATCGTTATAAGACCTTCTCGTTTACTATCTAGCTCCTCCTTTGACCATGTGCTGCTTAGCGGTGGACTATATGCATTTATGATCACTAGTTTATCATCCTCATGGCAGATCTCTAGTGCTATTATGTCAACTTCTTGTGGATTGGTAGTCATTATTTCGTTCACCTTTAGGTGTTCTTTCACCAGCACAGCAACGCCACCGCCTTTCCTAATTTTCTGTCCCGTCTCCAAATTGAGTAGCCCCTTGGGAATATGACCTCATTTAAAATAACATCTTCAAGTTTTGTCTCCGTGAGTGCAACAATGTCTGGTGTCTGCAGCTGTATTATATCACTTAACTCCAGTATCTTTGACCTTACTCCATCTATGTTGGTGTATGCAATCTTCAGGAACTTGTTCCCATCTTCTTATTTTTCACTCCCCCTTTCTCTAATGATTTTGTTGGTTTGCTTTTATGTACCACTTTACTGGTCTGCCTACCCCTATCACTTTGTAGAAAAAAGAATTGATTTCTTCTTCATTCCTGCTCTCATTTAAACGTTTTGCCTCGGCGAGGTTCAGTTTCAGCTTCTCTCTATCTTCTTTTGAAAGATCTCGTCTTAACGACCACCCTTTCCCATCCTCAATGCTTTGTAATTTTCTGGCATTCCTTAGTACTTCTTCCATCTGTTTGGCACCGTTTAGGGTGATCCTCAAAGGTCGATCTTTCCCTTTTACATATCTGCCTATTCTCCTGTAGTCGCACACATTCTCTTTGGTTGTAAGACCTTCCACGAGGCCAACAATTTTATCTACTACTTTTGCTTCTTCTACAGCTCTTTCTGACCTAGATGTTATCTCCTTTTCTATGCATCCAAAAATGATCAGGGACTTACTCCGATCAACTGTGTTTTGCACCAACTTTGGGTTAGATGCCAATTCTTTTCTCACTTCTAGCCTAATGTTTGTTTTATCTTGGTTGCTGCAGTGTTGACTTCTTTTACTGCTTCTTCTATTTTTTCCTTGTCCTTGGCCACTTGCGCATAAGTGAGTTGCATATCTTTCTTGCACTGGTTGATACCTGGTTGATGGGGTTCTGGGAGTTCTTCTACTCCCCAAGCCCGGCCCGAGGCCAGGCTTGACTTGTGAGAGTTTGGTCCACTAGGCTGTTGCTTGGAGCGGCCCGCAGGCCCACATACCCACCACAGCCCGGCTGGTCCGGAACTCCTTGGAGGAATAAATCTAGTTTCCTCTTGAAGATGTCCACGGTTTTCCGGCAAATTTCTTATGCTTGCTGGGAGGACGTTGAACAACCGCGGACCTCTGATGTTTATACAGTGTTCTCTGATTGTGCCTATGGCACCCCTGCTCTTCACTGGCTCTATTCTGCATTTTCTTCCATATCGTTCACTCCAGTACGTTGTTATTTTACTGTGTAGATTTGGGACCTGGCCCTCCAGTATCTTCCAGGTGTATATTATTTGATATCTCTCTCGTCTTCTTTCTAGTGAGTACATTTGGAGAGCTTTGAGACGATCCCAATAATTTAGGTGCTTTATCGCGTCTATGCGTGCCGTATATGTTCTCTGTATTCCCTCTATTTCAGCAATCTCTCCTGCTCTGAAGGGGAAGTGAGTACTGAACAGTACTCAAGACGGGACAGCACAAGTGACTTGAAGAGTACAAGCATTGTGATGGGATCCCTGGATTTGAAAGTTCTCGTAATCCATCCTATCATTTTTCTGGCTGTCGCAATATTTGCTTGGTTATGCTCCCTAAACGTTAGGTCGTCAGACATCATTATTCCCAAATCCTTTACATGTTGTTTTCCTACTATGGGCACATTTGATTGTGTTTTGTACCCTGTATTATGTTTAAGGTCCTCATTTTTACCGTACCTGAGTACCTGGAATTTGTCACTGTTAAACATCATATTATTTTCTGATGCCCAGTCGAAAACTTTATTAATATCAGCTTGAAGTTTTTCAATGTCTTCAGCCGAGGTAATTTTCTTACTGATTTTTGTGTCGTCTGCAAAGGATGATACGAAGCTGTGACTTGTATTTTTGTCTATATCTGATATGAGAATAAGGAAAAGCAGCAGTGCAAGGACTGTACCCTGAGGTACAGAGCTTTTAACTGCACTGGACTAGATTTTATATGGTTGACCGTTACTCGCTGAGTCCTGTTTGACAGAAAACTGAGTATCCAGCGTCCTACTTTACCGGTTATTCCCATTGACTTCATTTTGTGTGCTATCACGCCATGGTCACATTTATCGAATGCCTTTGCGAAGTCCGTGTATATCACATCAGCATTCTGTTTTTCTTCTAATGCCTCAGTGACTTTATCGTAGTGCTCAAGTAGCTGTGAGAGGCACGATCTTCCCGCTCGAAATCCATGTTGGCCTGGGTTGTGAAGGTCATTGGTCTCCATGAAATTGGTGACCTGACTCCTAATCACTCTCTCAAATACTTTTATTATGTGCGATGTTAGTGCAACTGGTCTATAATTCTTTGCCATGCTTTGCTCCCTCCCTTGTGTAGAGGGGCTATGTCTGCTACTTTAAGTGCATCTGGTATCTCCCCCGTGTCCAAGCTCTTCCTCCACACTATACTGAGTGCCTGTGCTACCGGCACTTTGCATTTCTTTATAAATATTGAATTCCATGAGTCTGGACCTGGGGCCGAGTGCATGGGCATGTTTTCAATTTCTCTTTCAAAATTTAGTGCGCTCGTGTGTGATATCAGTTATATTTACAGGGGTTTGGATATCCCGCATAAAGAAATTGTCTGGATCTTCTACTTTCATGTTGTTTATTGGAGTGCTAAACTCCAATCAAATACTTCTTCACATATGCGAAATCAAAAGCAATAACCACTGCCAGTATTGGACCTATTCGTACAAGTGAGAGTTCATAACACGGAGATGACAAAGAAATTAGTGAAATACCTAAAAAAAGGAGTATGAGGACAGGTTTTAGTATTGGTATTTAGCATTGGAGTATGAAGTA
>WNGS01141904.1:0-12215 GCA_020271785.1 Procambarus virginalis
GAAAGAGTCGTCAAATTCCTGTGGATCCTCTCCCTTGTTGGAATTTGTGGAAATGAAGGATTAGATGTGCTGGCTGATGAGACCATATTGAAGACTTTCATACCCAAGACTCTTGTTACAAATCAGGCAACATCACCATGCCAAGGTAACTAGAAAAGGAGGATAAAACAACAAATCAATAAATTTGTATGCTGGTACAATATGGTTGAGCTGGCAATCCCAATCATTTATGGATGAAGAGGAGGTGGCCGCCGAAGGGAATCGGTAATAGCACAGAATCCGTCTTGGATACAAATATCCAGTGGAGATTTGGAATGGAAACAACAGTTGAGCAGCGGAATTGTAGAATTCTGTGGTGAGAGTAACGGACACCACCTTGACCACTACCTGAGAGAATGTGAATATCCAGAGTCATTAGAAATATGTATGGAGTATGTACACAATAAACCCCACATTGTTTAGTTAGGAAAAATACCTATTTGTCAAATAGATACTGGTCTTAAAAGATGTTCCCCATTTTGCACCTACAAGATACTGTAATGTAATATTTAAGGGTTGACAAATGTTAATCTTCTGTTTGGGGTTGAGAAGCTGTTCACTTGAGACAGTAAGGATGTTCCTAGCTCACTCTAAACATCTTGGGAGGAGGAGGAAAACTTAATGCAAATTGGCAGATGGGACAGTATTTTCCATGCAGGATGAAGAGAAGTGAGGTGTTATCAGCAAGGAAATCGTAATTTTTCTCTTAATCCCATTGGTTGCCCATATGCCCCCATACCTACTGGGGCAGTAGATATGGTGTTAAATTGGCAGTTCTATCTGGGTCTCCTAGATGGTCGGACATTTCCAAATTGTAAGTTGGAATGTGTGTTGTGTGTGTGTGTGTGTGTGTGTGTAATTACCTAAGTGTAATTACCTAAGTGTAGTTACAGGATGAGAGCTACGCTCGTGGTGTCCCGTCTTCCCAGCACTCTTTGTCATATAACGCTTTGAAACTACTGACGGTTTTGGCCTCCACCACCTTCTCACTTAACTTGTTCCAACCGTCTACCACTCTATTTGCGAAGGTGAATTTTCTTACGTTTCTTCGGCATCTGTGTTTAGCTAGTTTAAATCTATGACCTCTTGTTCTTGAAGTTCCAGGTCTCAGGAAATCTTCCCTGTCGATTTTATCAATTCCTGTTACTATTTTGTACGTAGTGATCATATCGCCTCTTTTTCTTCTATCTTCTAGTTTTTGCATATTTAATGCCTCTAACCTCTCCTCATAGCTCTTGTCCTTCATTTCTGGGAGCCACTTAGTGGCATGTCGTTGCACCTTTTCCAGTTTGTTGATGTGCTTCTTAAGATAAGGGCACCATACAACCGCTGCATATTCCAGCTTTGGTCTAATAAAAGTCGTGAACAATTTCTTTAGTATTTCTCCATCCATGTATTTAAAAGCAATTCTTAGGTTAGAAAGTGTAGCATAGGCTCCTCGCACAATGTTCTTGATGTGGTCCTCAGGTGACAGTTTTCTATCTAAAACCACCCCTAGATCCCTTTCTTTATCAGAATTCTTTAAAGATTTCTCACATAATTTATAGGTTGTGTGGGGTCTATGTTCACCAATTCCACATTCCATAACATGGCATTTATTCACATTAAATTCCATTTGCCAAGTGTTGCTCCAAATACTTATTTTGTCCAGGTCTTCTTGAAGGGCATGACAATCATCTAGGTTTCTTATCTTCCCTATTAACTTAGCATCATCAGCAAACATGTTCATGTAATTCTGTAATCCCTCTGGTAGATCGTTTATGTAGACAATGAACATTACCGGTGCAAGAACTGAACCCTGTGGTACTCCACTCGTGACATTCCTCCAATCCGATACCTTGCCTCTGATTACGGCCCTCATTTTTCTGTCAGTTAGGAAATTTTTCATCCATGTTAGTAGCTTACCCGTCACCCCTCCAATATGTTCCAGTTTCCAGAACAACCTCTTATGGGGAACTCTGTCGAAAGCCTTTTTTAGGTCCAGATAGATGCAGTCAACCCAACCATCTCTTTCCTGTAAAATCTCTGTTGCTCGATCATAAAAACTGAGTAAGTTCGTTACACAGGATCTTCCAGATCGAAAACCATACTGTCGGTCTGATATTATATCATTTCTCTCCAGGTGTTCTACCCATTTAGTTTTAATTATTTTTTCCAATATTTTGACTATTACACTTGTCAATGATACAGGTCTATAATTAAGGGGGTCTTCCCTGCTTCCACTTTTGTAGATTGGAACTATGTTAGCCTTTTTCCACACATCAGCTACAACTCCTGTAAACAGGGATGCCTGAAAAATCAGCTGAAGTGGAATGCTGAGCTCAGGTGCACACTCTCTCAGAACCCATGGTGAAACTCCATCTGGACCAACTGCCTTGTTCTTACTTAGCTCCTTGAGCATTTTTTCCACTTCGTCTCTAGTCACCTCTATGTGCTCTATGTTGTTCTCTGGAATTCTTATTGTGTCTGGTTCCCTAAAGATTTCATTTTGTACAAACACACTTTGGAACTTTTCGTTTAGTGTTTCACACATTTCCTTTTCATTTTCCGTGAATCTATTTCCCATTATCAACCTCTGAATATTATCCTTTACCTGCAATTTGTTGTTTATGAATTTGTAGAATAGACCTGGTTCTGTTTTACATTTGTCTGCAATCCCTTTTTCAAAATTTCTTTCTGCCTCTCTCCTCACTGCTGTGTAGTTGTTTCTTGCATCTTTGTATCGTTTGTATGTTTGGGGGTTTGGCCTCTTCCTGTATTGATTCCATTTTTGTGTCTTTTGGTCTCTGGCCCTCTCGCAATTCCTATTGAACCAATCCTGTTTCCTAGTTCTGCATCTCTGTTTTGGTATAAATTTGTTTGTGCCTTTATCATATATTTCACAAAACTTGACATACATCTCATTCACTTCCTTGCCTAGCAACAAGTCTGTCCAATTATACTCACTAAAAAAATTTCTAAGGTTGCCATAATGTCCTCTCTTGAAGTCAGGTTTTTCAACTGCCTCATCCTCCTTATTTTCTTCCAGATTATAACACATTGCATACTTTATTCCCAAAAAGACATGGTCACTTTTACCCAAGGGAGGAAGGTACTGAATGTCAAATACTTCTTCCTCCTTCCTGGTAAATATCAAATCTAGCATGGAGGGAACGTCCCCTTCCCTCATCCTCGTAGCTTGTTTAACATGTTGATACAAGAATGTTTCCAGGATGAGGTCTACAAATTTACAGGTCCAAAAATCTTCTGTTTTAGCTTCATATGCTTCCCAGTCTATGGATTTCAAGTTGAAGTCACCAACTATCAACAGTCGTGACCTATTGTTATCCGCTCTCGCTATAATCTCTCTCATTATTGTTATAAGACCTTCTCGTTTACTATCTAGCTCCTCCTTTGACCATGTGCTGCTTGGTGGTGGACTATATGCATTTATGACCATTAGTTTATCATCTTCATGGCAGATCTCTAGTGCTATTATGTCAACCTCTTGTGGATTGGCAGTCATTATTTCCTTCACCTTTATGTGTTCTTTCACCAGCACAGCAACGCCACCGCCTTTCCTAATTTTTCTGTCCCTTCTCCAAATTGAGTAGCCCCTTGGGAATATGACCTCATTTAAAATATCATCTTCAAGTTTTGTCTCCGTGAGTGCAACAATGTCTGGTGTCTGCATCTGTATTACATCACTTAACTCCAATATCTTCGATCTTACTCCATCTATGTTGGTGTATGCAATCTTCAGGAACTTGTTCCCCCTCTCCTTATTCTTCACTCCCCCTCTCTCTATTGATTGTGTTGGTTTGCCTTTATGTACCACTTTACTGGTCTGCCTACCCCTAACACTTTGTAGAAAAAAGATTTGATTTCTTCTTCATTCCTGCTCTCATTTAAACGTTTTGCCTCAGCGAGGTTCAGTTTCAGCTTCTCTCTGTCTTCTCTTGAAAGATCTCGTCTTAATGACCACATTTTCCCATCCTCATCACTTTGTAACTTTCTAGCATTCCTTAGTACTTCTTCCATCTGCTTGGCACCGTTTAGGGTGATCCTCAAAGGTCGATCTTTCCCTTTTACATATCTGCCTATTCTCCTGTAGTCGCACACATTCTCTTTGGTTGTAAGACCTTCCACGAGGCCAACAATTTTATCTACTACTTTTGCTTCTTCTACAGCTCTTTCTGACCTAGATGTTATCTCCTTTTCTTTGCAGCCAAAAATTATCAGGGACTTACTCCGATCAACTGTGTTTTGCACCAACCTCGGGTTAGATGCCAATTCCTTTCTCACTTCCAGCCTAATGTTTGTTTTATCTTGGTTGCTGCATTTTTGGGCTTCCTTTACTGCTGCTTCCATTTTTTCCTTCTCCTTGGCCACTTGTGCATAAGTGAGTTGCATATCTTTCTTGCACTGTTCTATTCCCTGTGTAACTTCCTCCATCTGTGCTGACAAAAGCTGTTTCTCCTCTTGAATTTCCTTGCCTAGCCTATTGTAATCATTTATGTTTAAATTTGCTCTAACTTCTTCCAAAGCTATTTTTAAGAGTATATTTTCTTCTTCCATGGCTTTGCAATTTGTTTCCAATTGACTCTTTTCCTTGCGCAAGTCTTTCACTAAACCCTCAAGACCTAAAACTTTGCTATTCAAATGATCATTACTTTCTTTCAATTTACTAATTATTTCTACATGAGAGTTCACTATAGTATCTAATTTTACCAACTTGTTGTGTAGACTGCTAATATCAATGCTTTCTTCATTGAATCCCTCAAAATCAAGCTCTGTTTTGTATTTCCTCTTGTCAGTGGCCATCTTGAATGTTCTTCTCTGCACTGTAAACACTATAGGGGCAACTTTTTCTCACCCAATTTTTCACTTCCCTTGGCACATTCCTATTATCTCATCTATTTTTCAAAAGCACTATACCTTTATGTTCTCTGGGACACCACTCACTATCCTCAACCTGTACTACAATACTTAGGATTGTTGAAATATGCTGGAGCTCCTCTGCTGCAAGTGTTGACCCTAGGGGTGTCACCTTTTGATGTGTGTGTGTGTGTGTGTGTGTGTAATTACCTAAGTGTAATTACCTAAGTGTAGTTACAGGATGAGAGCTACGCTCGTGGTGTCCCGTCTTCCCAGCACTCTTTGTCATATAACGCTTTGAAACTACTGACGGTTTTGGCCTCCACCACCTTCTCACTTAACTTGTTCCAACCGTCTACCACTCTATTTGCGAAGGTGAATTTTCTTACGTTTCTTCGGCATCTGTGTTTAGCTAGTTTAAATCTATGACCTCTTGTTCTTGAAGTTCCAGGTCTCAGGAAATCTTCCCTGTCGATTTTATCAATTCCTGTTACTATTTTGTACGTAGTGATCATATCGCCTCTTTTTCTTCTATCTTCTAGTTTTTGCATATTTAATGCCTCTAACCTCTCCTCATAGCTCTTGCCCTTCAGTTCTGGGAGCCACTTAGTAGCATGTCTTTGCACCTTTTCCAGTTTGTTGATGTGCTTCTTAAGATATGGGCACCATACAACCGCTGCATATTCCAGCTTTGGTCTAATAAAAGTCGTGAACAATTTCTTTAGTATTTCGCCATCCATGTATTTAAAAGCAATTCTTAGGTTAGAAAGTGTAGCATAGGCTCCTCGCACAATGTTCTTAATGTGATCCTCAGGTGACAGTTTTCTATCTAGAACCACCCCTAGATCCCTTTCTTTGTCAGAATTCTTTAAAGATTTCTACATAATTTATAGGTTGTGTGGGGTCTATGTTCTCCAATTCCACATTCCATAACATGGCATTTATTCACATTAAATTCCATTTGCCAAGTATTGCTCCATATACTTATTTTGTCCAGGTCTTCTTGAAGGGCATGACAATCATCTAGGTTTCTTATCTTCCCTATTATCTTAGCATCATCAGCAAACATGTTCATGTAATTCTGTAATCCCTCTGGTAGATCGTTTTGTAGACAATGAACATTACCGGTGCAAGAACTCAACCCTGTGGTACTCCACTCGTGACATTCCTCCAATCCGATACCTTGCCTCTGATTACGGCCCTCATTTTTCTGTCAGTTAGGAAATTTTTCATCCATGTTAGTAGCTTACCTGTCACCCTTCCAATATGTTCCAGTTTCCAGAACAACCTCTTATGGGGAACTCTGTCGAAAGCCTTTTTTAGGTCCAGATAGATGCAGTCAACCCAACCATCTCTTTCCTGTAAAATCTGTGTTGCCCGATCATAGAAACTGAGTATGTGTGTGTGTGTACTCACCTAATTCACCTAATTGTGCTTGCGGGGGTTGAGCTTTGGCTCTTTGGTCCCGCCTCTCAACTGTCAATCAACTGGTGTACAGATTCCTGAGCTTACTGGGCTCTTATCATATCTACACTTGAAGCTGTGTATGGAGTCAGCCTCCACCACATCACTTCCTAATGCATTCCATTTGGCAACCACTCTGACACTAAAAAAGTTCTTTCTAATATCTCTGTGGCTCATTTGGGCACTCAGTTTCCACCTGTGTCCCCTTGTGCGTGTGCCCCTTGTGTTAAATAGCCTGTCTTTATCTACCCTATCAATTCCCTTCAGAATCTTAAATGTGGTGATCATGTCCCCCCTAACTCTTCTTGCTTCCACCGAAGTGAGGTTTAATTCCCGTAGTCTCTCCTCGTAGCTCATACCTCTCAGCTCGGGCACTAGTCTGGTGGCAAACCTTTGAACCTTTTCCAGTTTAGTCTTATCCTTGACTAGATATGGACTCCATGCTGGGGCTGCATACTCCAGGATTGGCCTGACATATGTGGTATACAAAGTTCTGAATGATTCTTTACACAAGTTTCTGAATGCCGTTCGTATGTTGGCCAACCTGGCATATGCCGCTGATGTTATCCTCTTGATATGTGCTGCAGGAGACAGGTCTGGCGTGATATCAACCCCCAAGTCTTTTTCTTTCTCTGATTCCTGAAGAATTTCCTCTCCCAGATGATACCTTGTATCTGGCCTCCTGCTCCCTACACCTATCTTCATTCAACCCGTCCTCCGAATTGAAAGTACGATTTAATACTAAGTGTAATAAGTACACTTTCTTACTGTCATAAACAGTGCATAATTGCACTTATGGGGCTGTTACATTTACCCAACTCCCTCCCCCGATTTAATTCTCCTCGTTTTCTGTTAAAACACTCAGAATTTTAGGATGAAGTTTTCAACTTCAGGTTGCAATACACACGTTTTAAATATCAAGAATTTCTTTTTCAGGTTTATTAAACAATATTGATTTTATACAAAATTTTAAAATATCCTGAGTTTTTTTACAATTTATTGACATACAGGTATTTTAGTTTTGTTTTATTTGTTTTATAAAACTGTAATATCAATATAGCTATAGGTTAAGTACTAATTGTAATTAAGAAGCAATAAAATTATTATCTTCAAAAACTAAGACGGTTAGGTGAGGTTGTGGTTTTCTATTCAGATTTTCAGGTAAACTCAAATATTCACAATATATTTGACAGTACGATTTAATACTTAGTGAAAATAAGTACAATTCCTAACTGCTATGAATAGTACATTATTGCACTTATTTGTCTCCTTACATTTACCACCCCATTTTTGGAGGACGGGCTGCTTCATTACATTACATTTGGTTGGGTTAAACTCTAACAACCATTTGTTCGACCATTCCTTCAGCTTGTCTAGGTCTTCTTGAAGCCTCAAACAGTCCTCTTCTGTTTTAATCCTTCTCATAATTTTGACATCGTCCGCAAACATGGAGAGAAATGAATCGATACCCTCCGGGAGATCATTTACATATATCAGAAACAAGATAGGACCGAGTACAGAGCCCTGTGGGACTCCACTGGTGACTTCACGCCAATCGGAGGTCTCACCCCTTACCGTAACTCTCTGCTTCCTATTGCTTAGGTACTCCCTTATCCACTGGAGCACCTTACCAGCTACACCTGCCTGTCTCTCCAGCTTATGTACCTGCCTCTTATGCGGTACTGTGTCAAAGGCTTTCCGACAGTCCAAGAAAATGCAGTCCGCCCAGCCCTCTCTTTCTTGCTTAATCTTTGTCACCTGATCGTAGAATTCTATCAAGCCTGTAAGGCAAGATTTGCCCTCCCTGAACCCATGTTGGCGATTTGTCACGAAGTCTCTTCTCTCCAGATGTGTTACCAGGTTTTTCTCACGATCTTCTCCATCACCTTGCATGGTATACAAGTCAAGGACACTGGCCTGTAGTTCAGTGCCTCTTGCCTGTCGCCCTTTTTGTATATTGGGGACCACATTCGCCGTCTTCCATATTTCTGGTAGGTCTCCCGTCTCCAGTGACTTACTATACACTATGGAGAGTGGCAAGCAAAGTGCCTCTGCACACTCTTTCAGTATCCAAGGTGAGATCCCGTCTGGCCCAACAGCCTTCCTAACATCCAGATCCAGCAGGTGTCTCTTTACCTCCTCTCTCGTAATTTCGAACTCTTCCAAGGCCGCCTGATTTACCTCCCTTTCTCCTAGCACAGTGACCTCACCTTGTTCATTATGAAGACCTCCTGGAACCTCTTGTTGAGTTCTTCACACACCTCTTTGTCATTCTCTGTATACTGTCCTCGCCTGTTCTAAGTTTCAATACCTGTTCTTTCACTGTTGTTTTCCTTTTGATGTGACTGTGGAGTAGCTTTGGTTCGGTCTTGGATTTGTTTGCTATATCATTTTCAAAAACTTTCTCTGCTCTTTTCTCACCCTGACGTACTCATTCCTGGCTCTCTGGTATCTCTCTCTGCTTTCTGGTGTTCTGTTATTCCGGAAGTTCCTCTACGCCCTTTTGTTCAGTTTATTCGCTTCCATACATTCCCTATTACACCATGGATTCTTCTGTTGCTTCTCGGATTTTTCCCTTTGGACCGGGATGAACCTGTTTACTGCCTCCTGACACTTTTGGGTAACATAGTCCCTCATACCCTGTACAGACTTATCTCTGAGGTCTGAGTCCCAAGGTATTTCACTTAGGAAACTTCTCATCTGTACATAATTCCCCTTTCGGAATGCCAGCCTTTTGATTCCTAGTTCTTTTTTGGGGGAGATAATTCCTAGCTCTACCAGGTACTCAAAGTTTAATACACTATGGTCACTCATTCCCAAGGGCGCTTCCATCTCAACTTCCTTATATCCCACTCATTTAAGGTAAATATCAAATCAAGCATTGCTGGTTCATCTTCTCCTCTCATTCTTGTTGGGTCATTGACGTGCTGGCTTAGAAAGTTTCTTGTTGCCACATCCAGCAGCTTAGCTCTCCATGTTTCTGGTCCTCCATGCGGGTCTCTGTTCTCCCAATCTATCTTCCCATGGTTGAAGTTTCCCATTATTAGTAGTCCAGATCCATTCCTGCTAGCAACAGAAGCTGCTCTTTCTATTATGTTAATGGTGGCCATGTTGTTTCTATCATATTCCTGTCTAGGTCTTCTGTCATTTGGTGGAGGATTATATATGACTACGACTATAATTTTTTTCCCTCCATTTGTTATGGTACCTGCTATGTAGTCACTGAAACCTTCACAGCCCTGAACAACCATCTCCTCAATATCCAGCCTTTTCTTACCAGTAGAGCTACACCACCACCACCTCTTCCTTCCCTCTCTTTCCTCATAACATAATAGTCCTGTGGGAACACTGCATTTGTTATCGTTTTCGTTAGTTTTGTTTCTGCAAGGGCTATTATGTCTGGGTTTTCCTCTAGTACCGTTCTCCAAGCTCATTCGCTTTATTTGTAATTCCATCTATGTTAGTGTACATTGCTTTGAGGCTCACTTTCCTCTGTCCCTTCTCAAATCGCCTCCTTGGTGAGTGTTCTGCTGGTGGGGGAAGCTGTTCCATTGGTATGAAGACCTGTGAGGTGGATAACAGGGTCTCAGAGGATACTAGGACGAGGGGCGGGGGATCCAGTGAAGGGGGAGGGGCAGGGAGGGTATGGGGTGAAAGGGGAGGGAGGACAGGAGGGAAAGGAGGGAGGGAAGACCATGCGGGAGGAGGGGAGGGGCAGAAGGGTAATTACCTAAGTGTAATTACCTAAGTGTAGTTACAGGATGAGAGCTACGCTCGTGGTGTCCCGTCTTCCCAGCACTCTTTGTCATATAACGCTTTGAAACTACTGACGGTTTTGGCCTCCACCACCTCTCACTTAACTTGTTCCAACCGTCTACCACTCTATTTGCGAAGGTGAATTTTCTTACGTTTCTTCGGCATCTGTGTTTAGCTAGTTTAAATCTATGACCTCTTGTTTTGAAGTTCCAGGTCTCAGGAAATCTTCCCTGTCGATTTTATCAATTCCTGTTACTATTTTGTACGTAGTGATCATATCGCCTCTTTTCTTCTATCTTCTAGTTTTTGCATATTTAATGCCTCTAACCTCTCCTCATAGCTCTTGCCCTTCATTTCTGGGAGCCACTTAGTAGCGTGTCTTTGCACCTTTCCAGTTTGTTGCTGTGCTTCATAAGATATGGGCACCACACAACCGCTGCATATTCCAGTTTGGTCTAATAAAAGTCGTGAACAATTTCTTTAGTATTTCGCCATCCATGTATTTAAAAGCAATTCTTAGGTTAGAAAGTGTAGCATAGGCTCCTCGCACAATGTTCTTAATGTGATCCTCAGGTGACAGTTTTCTATCTAGAACCACCCCTAGATCCCTTTCTTTGTCAGAATTCTTTAAAGGTTTCTTACATAATTTATAGGTTGTGTGGGGTCTATGTTCTCCAATTCCACATTCCATAACATGGCATTTATTCACATTAATTCCATTTGCCAAGTATTGCTCCATATACTTATTTGTCCAGGTCTTCTTGAAGGGCATGACAATCATCTAGGTTTCTTATCTTCCCTATTATCTTAGCATCATCAGCAAACATGTTCATGTAATTCTGTAATCCCTCTGGTAGATCGTTTTGTAGACAATGAACATTACCGGTGCAAGAACTCAACCCTGTGGTACTCCACTCGTGACATTCCTCCAATCCGATACCTTGCCTCTGATTACGGCCCTCATTTTTCTGTCAGTTAGGAAATTTTTCATCCATGTTAGTAGCTTACCTGTCACCCTTCCAATATGTTCCAGTTTCCAGAACAACCTCTTATGGGGAACTCTGTCGAAAGCCTTTTTTAGGTCCAGATAGATGCAGTCAACCCAACCATCTCTTTCCTGTAAAATCTGTGTTGCCCGATCATAGAAACTGAGTATGTGTGTGTGTGTACTCACCTAATTCACCTAATTGTGCTTGCGGGGGTTGAGCTTTGGCTCTTTGGTCCCGCCTCTCAACTGTCAATCAACTGGTGTACAGATTCCTGAGCTTACTGGGCTCTTATCATATCTACACTTGAAGCTGTGTATGGAGTCAGCCTCCACACATCACTTCCTAATGCATTCCATTTGGCAACCACTCTGACACTAAAAAAGTCTTTCTAATATCTCTGTGGCTCATTGGGGCACTCAGTTTCCACCTGTGTCCCCTTGTGCGTGTGCCCCTTGTGTTAAATAGCCTGTCTTTATCTACCCTATCAATTCCCTTCAGAATCTTAAATGTGGTGATCATGTCCCCCCTAACTCTTCTTGCTTCCACCGAAGTGAGGTTTAATTCCCGTAGTCTCTCCTCGTAGCTCATACCTCTCAGCTCGGGCACTAGTCTGGTGGCAAACCTTTGAACCTTTCCAGTTTAGTCTTATCCCTTGACTAGATATGGACTCCATGCTGGGGCTGCATACTCCAGGATTGGCCTGACATATGTGGTATACAAAGTTCTGAATGATTCTTTACACAAGTTTCTGAATGCCGTTCGTATGTTGGCCAACCTGGCATATGCCGCTGATGTTATCCTCTTGATATGTGCTGCAGGAGACAGGTCTGGCGTGATATCAACCCCCAAGTCTTTTTTCTTTCTCTGATTCCTGAAGAATTTCCTCTCCCAGATGATACCTTGTATCTGCCTCCTGCTCCCTACACCTATCTTCATTCAACCGTCCTCCGAATTGAAAGTACGATAATACTAAGGTAATAAGTACACTTTCTTACTGTCTAAACAGTGCATAATTGCACTTATGGGGCTGTTACATTTACCCAACTCCCTCCCCCGATTTAATTCTCCTCGTTTTCTGTTAAAACACTCAGAATTTTAGGATGAAGTTTT
>WNGS01141908.1:5327-12827 GCA_020271785.1 Procambarus virginalis
TGCTAATGACCGAACTCGACATGCTCCAGATAACTGTGTACATACACGTAATTTCATCCAAAGTCAACACAAACGCGAAGCTAGCCAACACACAATATCCTGGCCCCCCAGACGCTAGTCTGTAATAGGTGAGGGATGACAATGGCGTTTGTAAGTTACAATACGATATGAAGGCTGACTCATGGTATGAACCAAGCACTGTACTCGAGCAGCTATCAAAATTGGATACGGTTCTCTTGCCAAACATTCTCTTCTTCTTCACACGGTTTCTCATACTAAAGAAGTTCAACCAGGTTAGCAAATCATGTCAATATGAAACACTGGACCTTCAATCAACTATTAAATTTCTTAAATTGTTTACTGAAATTGTTGATGTCGCAGCCAGATCAGTTTGAAGTGTAAAAATACAGCAAAAGACAAGTAGAATATTGGGAATACTACAACATTGCAAATACAAACACTAGGATATTGCAAAAGGAAACTGATTCGCTGCTGGTAATACTGAAGCTGTTGGTTTGGGAGGACGACACAAGTTTATGGTGTCAACATATCTACTCATCACTGGTGTACCCAAGTCGACACCGACTTTCTCATCGCCTTGAAGCATATCAACTTTTCATTCATTATTTGGTTTCCTGGTGGAATACCCAACAATCAAATATGAAGATATTTCAGGTCAAGTTTCAGAAGATTACTCGTATGACATTGAGCCTGAACTCTTGCCTGAAATTGTTCACTTCGCGAACTCTGTTGGATAATTTATTAACGCAAGCATGAAACACTACAAGCTTCTAATATCTACACCCTTGTAGTAAACATTACATTAACTTCTTCATTCCCTATGTTGAAAATTACGCAAAGCAAATGTTTATATTTTAATTATTGTTAGACGTAAAAAAATTAAATTTTCTTTAACTTTGTTTCCTTTTGAAAATATTAGTCGGGGCCTCACAGTACCTGTAGCTCAGGGGCCCAAAAATTTCAATCCGGTCTTGTAATAAACAATAATAACACGTGTATAACTTATACAGCAACACGTGTATAAGTTATACAGCAACACGTGTATAAGTTATACAGCAACACCTGTATAACTTATACAGCAACACGTGTATAAGTTATACAGCAACACGTGTATAAGTTATACAACAACACGTGTATAAGTTATACAGCAACACGTGTATAAGTTATACAGCAACACGTGTATAAGTTATACAGCAACACGTGTATAAGTTATACAGCAACACGTGTATAAGTTATACAGCAACACGTGTATACCTTATACCAGTTTGGGGGAAGCAATAAGTGTGTCTTCACCGCAGGCGCCACTCCATCACTGCTCCTTGCAGGATATATCACTCAAAAAACACTTCCCGTGGATCTAGCCATAAAAGTCCTTCCTTCAAGCGGACGATATTTATAGAGCCATATGTAACCGTGAATCATCATAATCGTTGGCAACACTGAGCCTCGCCAGCCAAGTCGCTAGAGATGTTTACTAACATTGAGCCGCATCACTGTACCAGAACACTGCACAGTAATACAGGAGAACAGTAGAACAATGGCACGTCTGGGCGCTGTGACTACCACTCTTGAAGTGGATAATTGAAACTTACACTCCAGCCAGGTGCTAACAACCGATCAGGTCATCTCAGGTCAGATGCGTCGAGGGAGTCAAGATGCTGTCAGTAACGTTGCAGCCTCGTTAATCACCCTGGGGGATTGTATTCTACATCAAAGGACGCCAAATGATTCACTCTTGTATGAAAGATCAAGTTTATATAGAGAAGAGGAGACAAGAGAGGGAGGGGGGGGTGTAGTGTAGGAGGTACTCAAGCCTTGAGAAGTATGAGACATCACGCACCTCTCTCTCTCTCTCCACTACTTTCTATATCCACTACTCTCTATCCCCACTACTCTTTTCCTTTCTCACTCTCTGTCTCTTCACTACTCTCTTCCTCCTCCTCTCTTTTCTCCCTCTACTCCCATTATTCCCTCACCCTTTTCCAATTCTCCCAAACTCGTCTCTCCTCTATCACTGTCACCTCACGCTGGCTTCTTAGAATCTCAGTCCATATAGAGAATATGTTATATTGGTGGCTATCACCTGGTTATCATCCTGGTGGCTATCACCTGGTTATCATCCTGGTGGCTATCACCTGGTTATCATCCTGGTGGCTATCACCTGGTTATCATCCTGGTGGCTATCACCTGGTTATCATCCTGGTGGCTATCACCTGGTTATCATCCTGGTGGCTATCACCTGGTTATCATCCTGGTGGCTATCACCTGGTTATCATCCTGGTGGCTATCACCTGGTTATCATCCTGGTAGTATTAATTCCTGTTAATGATGACAATGATCAAATAATTTGTCAACCGGTTGTTGTACCAGCAGATTCGCTGGGGATGTTTACAATCATTAGTTCTAGGAAACCGTTGACTGGCTGGAGATGGGATTAACATCGCCAGATGTTAATCCAGAGATGTGATTGGAGATGGAGATGAGATTAACCAGATTGGCTTACTGTTATTCTGTTTGGACATCATCTCTTGCTGTCTTGTATACAAACGGTGGGTCATCTTTCCATACGCAAAACATAATAATAGTGCACATAATACCACTCTCTGTTCTGAGAGCAATTACAAATATAAAATAAAATAAAAATTATTTTGATTTTTGTGGGACGATACCAGGTCGACCCAAGCACCGGGTAGATGTGAGTATCGGGTCGACCCTCATGAGTGTTATGTTTGAGTCGAATTCTGGCTCACTGAACATATTTGCTGTTTGAAATTACGACTTTTTATACCAAAAATATTAGTGAATACGGCGATGGGTCACATTTTGCCCAAATCCCCTTGCAGTTTTCAAATGTCATCTTGTGCCAGACACATCTCTCCCCCCACACACCATACCTCCCTCCCCAGCACACCTCACCTCCCTCCCCCCCACACACCACACCTCCCTCCCCCCACACACACCACACCTCCCGCCCCCCCACACACACCACACCTCCCTCCCCCACACACCAGACACGCCTTCCTCACAAGGGGCCAGATTCAGGAAAGCACTTACGCAAATACTTACGAACGTGTACATCTTTCCTCAATCTTTGACGGCTTTGGTTACATTTATTAAACAGTTTACAAGCATGAAAACTTGCCAATCAACTGTTGTTATTGTTATAAACAGCCTCCTGGTGCTTCGGAACTCATTAACTGTTTAATAATTGTAAACAAAGCCGCCAAAGATTGAGAAAAGACGTACAGGTTCGTAAGTGCTTGCGTAAGTACTTTCGTGAATCTGGCTCAAGGGCGCCTGAGTTAAGCCCATTTTCCTCCCATCAGATCGCACGATATCCTCCTGGGTCTCAGTGACCAGCCAGGGAACACGTCCTCGCTCACCCGAGCCCTTAGCACTCCCGCCGCTTGTCTTACCAACCCGTAAGTCTCGTCGAAATCGGACGGCGGGCGCCGAAGTTAACAGTGGCTAGCCGGGCCCCGGAGCTAAAGCCGGGCCCAGGGACTAAAGCCAAGCGGTGTCCTTCCGGTTGTGCGTTTGTCTTCTCCCGGGCACAATCACCGCTGCACGCTCCAATAATGTACAACCCTGCTCGTCTTCCCTCCATCACAACCAGACGTCCCCGCACAAATGCTTCAGAACCATTGTTGTTTTTCACTGGAGGGCGCAGGAGACTATTTCTGACTCTTCCTACCTGCCTACCGCAGCAGCTGGCGACCGGGAGGTCCTCAGACAACATCTGAAGCTCTGTTTACCTCATATTAACCAGGATGAGACGCCTGGAGCCCAAATATCAATCCAGTAATGACCCAACTATCCACACACACACACACGCGCGCGCACGTAACCACACGACAAAAGATGTTTTCCTTCAAATCATATGTCTCAAGCCTGAATACACACACAGATACCACGAATGTTATCAATATTATATTTAATCAAACCTTTTTCACCTCGTAGTGAGGTAAGTACTCTCGCCTCGTGTCCACCTGGACCAGGAGTCATCAACTACTTCAGTGCTCACATACAAAACCTGTGCCTCTTTCCTCGATCACGGCGGCTGCGAGGTTGTTCTCGACCCTAAGGTTGTTCATGTTGTGGACAACTTCGTATAGCGCTTCGGAGCTCCTAAATTGTGTACTAAATGTAAACCAATCAACCATGATTGATGAAAGATATAAAGGTATCGTAAGTGTTTGCTTAAATGGCTTAGTGGTGGATCTTGACCCTAGGGCTCAGACTTTCCCTGTGCACCCAGCGGCAGATGGGCAACCTGGATGTAAACCGGTTGTCAGGTCGTGTTCTGGGGGGGACACAGTCATGACTGGCCTAACTGGCTATTAGTATGGCTGATAACATCAATTTAGTCATATATATGTCTAACCTGTTCATATATATTAATAAGTTTGGGTGAATACAAACAGGAGCTGCCTCGTAGTGTCCTTAATTCTTATTTTCTTATTAATATCAAATACATAATTAATTGACAACCATGACATTATCAATCAAATTACCCAAAAACAAGGAACAAAAAAAATCAATATTACGATACTTGAATTTTTACAAATCCAGCGGATTTTAACCGAAATGATCGATTCAATAAAACATGACGTATTAGATGAGAGAACCAGTTGCACAGCAAGGCGCCGGGAGATTTATCTAGCAATAAACAACTTGAATGATTTAAAACAACAAAGATACTGCTGCTTATCAGCGGAACATACATTAACCTGTGACTGTATCGGCCAGCCTGTACGGCCCAGAGCGCGGCCTTCACGCTCCACACCGTCAAATAAATAAACGCTTAACTGCAAAGTCATCTAAATCCCAGACGCAGCCGAGTTAGCCCATGTTATTGAACTGTCACGTAAATAAGCTGCTAACTGCAAATTCTACAGGAGCGCTTATACGTGGAGCGGTAACCAGGGAGGCGAGGAAACTGTGTCTTGTAGAACACATGGGTGTCCTCCTGTACATAGCCTCGGGTGTCCTCCAGTACACAGTCTGGGGTGTCCTCCAGTACACAGTCTGGGGTGTCCTCCAGTACATAGCCTCGGGTGTCCTCCAGTACATAGCCTCGGGTGTCCTCCAGTACACAGCCTGGGGTGTCCTCCAGTACACAGCTTTGGGTGTCCTACAGTACACAGCCTCGGGTGTCCTCCAGTACACAGCCTCGGGTGTCCTCCAGTACACAGCTTGGGGTGTCCTCCAGTACACAGCCTCGGGTGTCCTCCAGTACACAGTCTGGGGTGTCCTCCAGTACACAGTCTGGGGTGTCCTCCAGTATACAGCTTGGGTGTCCTCCAGTACACAGCCTCGGGTGTCCTCCAGTACACAGTCTGGGGTGTCCTCCAGTACACAGTCTGGGGTGTCCTCCCGTACACAGCCCGGAGTGTCCTCCAGTACTCAGCCTGGCTGGGTGTCCTCCAGTACACAGCCCGGAGTGTCCTCCAGTACTCAGCCTGGCTGGGGTGTCCTCCAGTACACAGCCTGGGGGGTGCTCCAGTACACAGCCTGGAGTGTCCTCCCGTACACAGCCTCGGGTGTCCTCCAGTACACAGCCTGGGGTGTCCTCCAGTACACAGTCTGGGGTGTCCTCCAGTACACAGCTTGGGGTGTCCTCCAGTACACAGCTTGGGGTGTCCTCCCGTACACAGCCCTTGATGTCCTCCAGTACTCAGCCTGGCTGGGGTGTCCTCGAGTACTCAGCGTGGCTGGGGTGTCCTCCAGTACACAGTCTGGGGTGTCCTCCAGTACACAGCCCGGGGTGTCCTCCAGTACACAGCCCGGGGTGTCCTCCAGTACACAGCCCGGGGTGTCCTCCAGTACACAGCCTGGGGTGTCCTCCAGTACACAGCCCGGGTGTCCTCCAGTACACAGCCCGGGGTGTCCTCCAGTACACAGCCCGGGGTGTCCTCCAGTACACAGCCCGGGGTGTCCTCCAGTACGCATTCTAACCCCTCCAGCTTCGCCACCCCCTATTTTTCTCCCCATGCTATCCTCGCCCCTTACCACTATCCGCCCCACCCTCATTACCCCCCCCCCCCATCCCCCATCCTCTCTCTCTCCCCCCCCCCCGCATCTAATGCTTCTAAGATTCCCTTACTTAAACTCACAAGTAAATAACTTTTAAAAGACACAAACAAACAAAAAGACACACCCCGGAGCTTCCGTCTTAACTATACCTTCGTTGTAGAAAATTTCCACAATTCTAAGATGCAATTACATCCAGCTTCGTTTAAATTGCTATTAATTCCGGGCGGCAGCTCTTAAAACGGATAGCTTTCCCTCCGACACGAGATAATGGCCCATTACTCCCGCTTACCCTCCCATTACTCTGCATCATTCCACATTAATGGCTAAAAGTGCCTCTCCGCGAAAAATTTCCCTTGAAAAATCTTACAGGGGAACGCTACGCTTGGGTAGAATTCCAGGGAATATGTGTTTTTGCATTTTATTCCAAGCATACTGGGGTGGGGGAGAATATATATATATATATATATATATATATATATATATAATATATATATATATATATATATATATATACAACCGTCTCTATATGTACATATGCCCTATGAAGGATGTATCCTTAGGTCAGACAATATTGGTATGACCACCATTAATCTTTCAAGAAGGTTCACTTGTCACCTATAAAAGCAGGAACTTAAAAGAAAAAACAGTGAACTAATCACGATGTGTCACTTACCTGAAAAAATGCTTGAGGAACACACAAAAATACATGATTCTGCAGATGACAGCAGATTACAAATTCTGAAAGCTCTCCTCATCACAGTGAAAGACGTAATATGAACACACAGAACCACGACTCTGCCTCATTACCAACACTGACGCCAAGACCACAACTAGAAGATGACGTTATAGTAGAGTAAACCCGATCAATTCCTCAACACTTGAGCACCACGGCTTGTCTCACCTAACCTGCACCTCACCTCTATCCATGTATATATCCACTTCACCATGCATGCTAAACACGGGAGACATCTCCTGTCCACGAGGCTAACCATAGCCCGTGCTTCTTGCCCAGCTCCTGTGCCAGGTAAGTTACGGGCTCACCATAGCCCATGCTACTTGGAACTTGTTCCGAGTAGCTGAATCTATAACAACAACAACATGCTAAAACAGTGGGAGCACCGCTCCTGTGGCAGGTAAGTCCACTACGGGCTCACCATAGCCCGTACTAATTGCCCCGTTCCTATGCCAGGTAAGCTACGGGCTCACCATAGCCCGTGCTACTTGGAACTTGTTCCGAGCAGTTGAATCTATAACAACAACAACAACAAGCATGCTAGATTTACGGCTCACTATAGCCGGTAATAGTGCTATTTACCGGCTCACTATAGCTCACTATAGGACATTTCGTTCTGAGTAGTGAAATCTAAAACAACAATAATAGCCTGCTAAAAAAAAAGACAGTTACAACCCGGCTACTGTGCCAGGTAAGTCTCCTACGGGCTC
>WNGS01141908.1:15327-17807 GCA_020271785.1 Procambarus virginalis
GTGTTTGTGTCACGGGACGAGGCCTCGCGGACCCCAACGACAAAACACGAGATTCTCCACACTGTAGATTACGGAGGTTTCAGAATGAAGGGAAACGACCACTGAAACATAACATTAGAGGCAGTAATCCAGTGAATATATTGAAACAAAAATGTGAGAAATGGAGGGAAGGGAAGAGAGCTATCAGGAGAAACGACAAGCCATTACACATATTTAGCACTTAGAAGGAATCAGGATAAGGATTTGGGATGTAACGGATAAGCAATGCAAGTAGACCAGGATATGCACAAACAGTCTATAAGATCAAGCAAGGCTGGCAACAAAGCATGTCAACAAAATATGGGGCTGGCCAGCCTGAAGAGGCACCAAAGGAACAGTAGTGATTATATCAACAAATGATCCGTCCCCTCTCAGGCCTGGACCGGAAGAGCAGGAACCACTTCACTATGGGCAATACCAGCACAACCCACTAGATATGAGCAGCACTAAAAAGTTATGTACACGAATGCAGATTACAATTAAAGGGATAAAGTTGCAATAAAGAGCGCCAGAAAAAAGACATTATTGCAATATCGCAAATGAAATTAACAAGTGTCATTGAAAAAATTTAGTAAATGAGAAAGGAAAGGGTGAATAGAGGTGAAAGAGGTGTAGCCCTTTTGCAACAGCTGCACTGGAATCATAAGGAAAAATATATCACAGGAACCCAATCATCAGAAGTACATATTAAGAATACCAACAGCAAGAGACAATAAGGCTAAGTATTAGCTATTTACAACCCCCAACAACCAAACAAAAGAATGCCTAGGAAGTAATACGATAAATGGACAAACCTGACTAAAGGTGACGGAAAGATGGCCACAGTAACAAGGGAAGCGAGGGCTAAGATTCTAATACATGGAGATTTCAATCACGGGGATATAGACTGGATCATGAAAGATTTTTCACGGCGGTGGTGAAACACAGTAAGGCTCGTGGACACGATGGATAAAACACTCTTCAAGGCACCATATACAGAACCAACAGAGTAAGGGTGAGGAGCCCCTGACAACACTACACGTCAGTGAAGCGAGGGAGTGACATCAATGTTGTCTGGCTTATCGCCCAGGGTACTCCCCACATAGGGCGCACCCCCAGGAGACCGCATCTTGCCCAGCCTCCACCACATCCACCTCACTTCCACGTCCCTGGAAAGTCCCTCGGACTTCCCTCCCCAGCCAGTTGAATCCTGATTCAAAAACTCAATAAGCTGCAAAGGGAAAATATCTTAAATACAAAAGTTTACACCAACTTCGTTGTTAGTTCCAGGAAAGCAAGGATACTGTTTTATACAGGCAGCTGCATATGTATTGTTGCATATAGATAGCAGCTATACTGTTATTTTGAGATAGCAGCAGGTGTACTGTTATATAGATAAAATTGTTTGTAACTAAGTTTCACAAGGTGTTATCGAGTCATGTAAGGAGTTATCAAGACCCACAAGTGTTATTAAATAAAGCGGACTTTAGGGCAAGTGGGCGCGTGCTAGCGATAAAATACCGGAAAAAGCCGTTTGGATATTTTCAAGTATTTCCGAGTCTGTCTCCAGCTATATCATGACGAGGCAGAGAGAGGTAGGAGAGAAACGCTCGAGGCAGGAGGGAGGTAGGTGAGGCAGGGGGGGTAGGTAGGAGAGAGGCAGGAGGCAGAAGAGAAGCAGGAGAGAGGCAGAAGGGTGGCAGGAGGCAGAAGAGAAGCAGGAGAGAGGCATAAGGGTGGCAGGAGGCAGAAGAGAGGCAGGGGAGAGCCAGGAGAGAGGCAGGCGATACGGACCGGCTGGACAAGCCAAGCGTCTGACTCCCCCACAACACTATATCATGTTGGTCAGAATTTATGGCAACCTTTACTTCATCACTATACATTTTTGGAGCTATGATTAGGTCTCCCTCTCCATACACCGAGACGAATTGATACCTTGAATTGATTTATTATCTTCCTACAGTTTGTTTCTGTATTCCGTTCAATTTCTGGGTCATAAGTTCCATTAGAGTCTGCAACTTGAGTTCTGATTCTGCATCTTGCGTTTAGGCAACTGTTATAAGACCGGCGCAAGATATCAAAAGGTCCGAACCTGCACCCAACCACCTAACTTAGCGGCGACGATTCTCGTTAGTCCACACCAGCGGACATCTTAAGCGTTGTCATATCAAAAACATCTGTATTATCACATCTGCCTCTCTTATATAATATATAACAACGGAGGTGCCAGGACAGAGCTTGGGAGACTCCACCACACCTGTTCCCATTCGGACTTAATTTATGCAAAGATTATTATTTTTTGAAATAATCAGAAATAATCCAACTGAAGATAACCGCATAATATATTGCGTCTCTGCCATTCTAATGAGTCCTACATGAAGAATTGTATCCAAGGCTTTGCTAATGTCAATATGCAGACACGCAATCCTTTCCACTATCAACTGTTTGAAATATACCGGAAA
>WNGS01141908.1:18807-45717 GCA_020271785.1 Procambarus virginalis
GGGTGTCCTCCAGTACACAGCTTGGGGTGTCCTCCAGTACACAGCCCGGGGTGTTCTCCAGTACACAGCCCGGGGTGTCCTCCAGTACACAGCCCGGGGTGTTCTCCAGTACACAGCCCGGGGTGTCCTCCAGTACACAGCCGGGGTGTCCTCCAGTACACCGCCGGGGTGTTCTCCAGTAACAGCCGGGGTGTCCTCCAGTACACAGCCGGGGTGTTCTCCAGTACACGCCTGGGGTGTCTCCAGTACACAGCCCGGGGTGTCCTCCAGTACACAGCCCGGGTGTTCTCCAGTACACAGCCCGGGTGTCCTCCAGTACACAGCCGGGGTGTTCTCCAGTACACAGCCGGGGTGTCCTCCAGTACACAGCCTGGGGTGTCCTCCAGTACACAGCCGGGGTGTTCTCCAGTACACAGCCGGGGGTTCTCCAGTACACAGCCCGGGTGTTCTCCAGTACACAGCCCGGGGTGTTCTCCAGTACACAGCCGGGGTGTCCTCCGGTACACAGCCGGGGTGTCCTCCAGTACACAGCCCGGGGTGTTCTCCAGTACACAGCCCGGGGTGTTCTCCAGTACACAGCCGGGGTGTCCTCCAATACACAGCCTGGGGGTGCTCCAGTACACAGCCCGGGGTGTCCTCCAATACACAGCCTGGGGGGTGCTCCAGTACACAGCCTGGAGTGTCCTCCGTACACAGCCTCGGGTGTCCCAGTACACAGCCTGGGGTGTCCTCCAGTACACAGTCTGGGGTGTCCTCCAGTACACAGCTTGGGGGTGTCCTCCAGTACACAGCTTGGGGTGTCCTCCCGTACACAGCCCTTGATGTCCTCCAGTACTCAGCCTGGCTGGGGTGTCCTCCAGTACTCAGCGTGGCTGGGGTGTCCTCCAGTACACAGCTTGGGGTGTCCTCCAGTACACAGCCGGGGTGTCTCCAGTACACAGCCCGGGGTGTCCTCCAGTACACAGCCCGGGGTGTCTCCAGTACACAGCACCGGGGTGTCCTCCAGTACACAGCCCGGGGTGTCCTCCAGTACACAGCCGGGGTGTTCTCCAGTACACAGCCGGGGTGTCCTCCAGTACACAGCCGGGGTGTCTCCAGTACACAGCCTGGGGTGTCCTCCAGTACACAGCCGGGGTGTCCTCCAGTACACAGCCCGGGGTGTCTCCAGTACACAGCCCGGGGGTCCTCCAGTACACAGCCCGGGGTGTTCTCCAGTACACAGCCCGGGTGTCCTCCAGTACACAGCTGGGGTGTCCTCCAGTACACAGCCCGGGGGTTCTCCAGTACACAGCCGGGGGTTCTCCAGTACACAGCCCGGGGTGTCCTCCAGTACACAGCCCGGGGTGTCCTCCGGTACACAGCCGGGGTGTCCTCCAGTACACAGCCCGGGGTGTTCTCCAGTACACAGCCCGGGGTGTTCTCCAGTACACAGCCCGGGGTGTCCTCCAGTACACAGCCCGGGGTGTCCTCCAGTACACAGCCCGGGGTGTCCTCCAGTACACAGCCGGGGTGTCCTCCAGTACACAGCCGGGGTGTCCTCCAGTACACAGCCCGGGGTGTCCTCCAGTACACAGCCTGGGGTGTCCTCCAGTACACAGCCCGGGGTGTCCTCCAGTACACAGCCCGGGGTGTCCTCCAGTACGCATTCTAACCCCCCCCCACATCCCCCATCCTCTCTCTCTCCCCCCCCCCCCCCCGCATCTAATACTTCTAAGATTCCCTTACTTAAACTCACAAGTAAATAACTTTTAAACGACACAAACAAACAAAAAAGACACACCCCGGGAGCTTCCGTCTTAACTATACCTTCGTTGTAGAAAATTTCCACAATTCTAAGATGCAATTACATCCAGCTTCGTTTAAATTGCTATTAATTCCGGCGCGGCAGCTCTTAAAACGGATAGCTTTCCCTCCGACACGAGATAATGGCCCATTACTCCCGCTTACCCTCCCATTACTCTGCATCATTCCACATTAATGGCTAAAAGTGCCTCTCCGCGAAAAATTTCCCTTGAAAAATCTTACAGGGGAACGCTACGCTTGGGTAGAATTCCAGGGAATATGTGTTTTTGCATTTTATTCCAAGCATACTGGGGTGGGGGAGAATATATATATATATATATATATATATATATATATATATATATATATATATATATATACATATATATATATATATATATATATATATATATATATATATATATATATATATATATATATATATATACAAACAACCGTCTCTATACCTGTACACTTGCCCCTATGAAGGATGTAACCTTAGGTCAGACAATATTGGTATGACCACCATTAATCTTTCAAGAAGGTTCACTTGTCACCTATAAAAGCAGGAACTTAAAATAAAAAACAGTGAACTAATCACGATGTGTCACTTACCTGAAAAAATGCTTGAGGAACACACAAAAATACATGATTCTGCAGATGACAGCAGATTACAAATTCTGAAAGCTCTCCTCATCACAGTGAAAGTCGTAATATGAACACACAGAACCACGACTCTGCCTCATTACCAACACTGACGCCAAGACCACAACTAGAAGATGACGTTATAGTAGAGTAAACCCGATCAATTCCTCAACACTTGAGCACCACGGCTTGTCTCACCTAACCTGCACCTCACCTCTATCCATGTATATATCCACTTCACCATGCATGCTAAACACGGGAGACATCTCCTGTCCACGAGGCTAACCATAGCCCGTGCTTCTTGCCCAGCTCCTGTGCCAGGTAAGTTACGGGCTCACCATAGCCCGTGCTACTTGGAACTTGTTCCGAGTAGCTGAATCTATAACAACAACAACAGCATGCTAAAACAGTGGGAGCACCGCTCCTGTGGCAGGTAAGTCCACTACGGGCTCACCATAGCCCGTACTAATTGCCCCGTTCCTATGCCAAGTAAGCTACGGGCTCACCATAGCCCGTGCTACTTGGAACTTGTTCCGAGCAGCTGAATCTATAACAACAACAACAACAAGCATGCTAGATTTACGGCTCACTATAGCCCGTAATAGTGCTATTTACCGGCTCACTATAGCTCACTATAGGACATTTCGTTCTGAGTAGTGAAATCTAAAACAACAATAATAGCCTGCTAAAAAAAAAGACAGTTACAACCCGGCTACTGTGCCAGGTAAGTCTCCTACGGGCTCACCATAGCCCGTACTACTTCAGAACTTTTTGTTCCCAGTAGCTGAATCTATAACAACAACAGTAGCATACTAAGCCTCAGCACACAGTATACATTCACTCCCAAAACATCTACCACTTACAGGCTATCCATGCCCGTGCCACCTCTTGGGTGGCTTAATCTTCAATCTATCAATCATGCTAGACACCACATCTCACATGAAGATGTTTCAGGCAGGATTGAAACGTTTGTGCATCATATAGTTATTTTTGTTGCGTTTTATACTCCTAAGATCCACACTGGCCAAGAACTTCGGTAACCTAATCAAAGACGCAAAGAAGACTCAGACGCATAGAATGCCTGAATAGCAAAATAAATGAATATAAAGACCTCGACTACTTTCGCTAGTTTCGCGGTAATTTTATTTTCCCAGGTCGGCGCCGGGATGCACTGTTGGAGATTAAACACGAGACTACAGGGCAGTTCTGCTCGATCTAACAGCCTCCGGGCACGCGACTCTTCCTCAATTTCCTTCACCACCACACCTTACTCTACACTATATATATAAATATATTTCATGCTTCTTGTGTACACGACGGGGGAGACATCTCCCGTCACGCAGGGTGCAGTCGCACCTCCACAGATCTCCAGTATCATCTATTGATACTGGTAATGGCTCAAAAGGGCCACCACTTACGGGCTATTCATGCCCGTGCCACCTTTTGGGTGGCTTAACCTTTATCAACCAATCAATCTTCTTGTGTATGTGAAGTAAAGTCTTCTGGCACATTAAACATATTAGCACAGTAAATCCTGGACATAAAACTTCAGATCATGTGTTAGTGTCGCCAGTGATAGTGTGTGTGTACCGCTGTGGCTTACACCTGTGCTGGTCTGGGAACACACCTGGCTTTCACACTTAGGCTAGTCAAAAAAGATCGCTGTTCCTCCTAGGTTGATAAGGGAACATAGCTGACAGCGTCTGGGATGCTCCCGGACGCAGGTTCGAATCCTCGTCACGGCCCTTGTGGATTTGTTCATAGCTGACAGTTCCACCTGAGCTGGTCCAGAAACACAGATACCTGTTCCACCTGGTGTCATATCCACGCATAACTGTAAGGAAATTGTTTATATCACCCTCTAGTAATAATATATATATCATAAAATATATATTATTATAAAGTTTTTTGGAAGAAATTATCGACTGAAAATATAAGGGAGCGTTAATCTTTACGTAATAATCCCCATTAATCAAAAGCTCTGCCTCGTCAGTAATCACGGGACGACTCGATCAATGACAACATGTGTTTGTGTCACGGGACGAGGCCTCGCGGACCCCAACACGACAAAACACGGGATTCTCCACACTGTAGATTACGGAGGTTTCAGAATGAAGGGAAACGACCACTGAAACATAACATTAGAGGCAGTAATCCAGTGGAATATATTGAAACAAAAACGTGAGGAATGGAGGGAAGGGAAGAGAGCTATCAGGGAGAAACGACAAGCCATTACACATATATAGCACTTAGAAGGAATCAGGATAAGGATTTGGGATGTGACGGATAGATAGATAGATAATTTACAGGAGAAAGCGCCAAGCCATTACGGCTAAGTAGCACTTGGAAGGGGTCAGGACAAAGATCCGGGATGGGACGGGGGGAAGGAATGGTGCCCAACCACTTGGACGGTCGGGGATTGAACGCCGACCTGCATGACGCGAGACCGTTGCTCTACCGTCCAGCCCAAGTGGTTGAGCACCATTCCTCTTCTGACGGATAAGCAATGCACCATTCCTCTTCATTCTGACGGATAAGCAATGCAAGTAGACCAGGATATGGTACAAACAGTCTACAAGATCAAGCAAGGCTGGCAACAAAGCATAACAACAAAATAGTGCTGCTGGCCAGGCTGAAGGGGCACCAAAGGAACAGTAGTGATTATATCAACAAATGATCCGTCCCCTCTCAGGCCTGGACCTGGAAGAGCAGGAACCACTTCACTATGGGCAATACCAGCACAACCCACTAGATATGAGCAGCACTAAAAAGTTATGTACACGAATGCAGATTACAATTAAAGGGATAAAGTTGCAATAAAGAGCGCCAGAAAAAAGACATTATTGCAATATCGCAAATGAAATTAACAAGTGTCATTGAAAAAATTTAGTAAATGAGATAGGAAAGGGTGAATAGAGGTGAAAGAAGTGTAGCCCTTTTGCAACAGCTGCACTGGAACCATAAGGAAATAATATATCACAGGAACCCAATCAGCAGAAGTACATATTAAGAATATCAACAGCAAGAAACAATAAGGCTGTGGTATTAGCTATTTTACAACCCCCCAACAACCAACAAAAGAATGCCTAGGAAGTAATACGATAAATGGAACAAACCTGACTAAAGGTGACGGAAAAGATGGCCACAGTAACAAGGGAAGCGAGGGCTAAGATTCTAATACATGGAGATTTCAATCACGGGGATATAGACTGGATCATGAAAGATTTTTCACGGCAGTGGTGAAACACAGTAAGGCTCGTGGACACGATGGATAAAACACTCTTCAAGGCACCATATTACAGAACCAACAAGAGTAAGGGGTAAGGAGCCCCACTGACAACACTAGACGTCAGTGAAGCGAGGGAGTGACATCAATGTTGTCTGGCTTATCGCCCAGGGTACTCCCCACATAGGGCGCACCCCCAGGAGACCGCATCTTGCCCCACCTCCACAACATCCACCTCACTTCCACGTCCCTGGAAAGTCCCTCGGACTTCCCTCCCCCGCCAGTTGAATCTGATTCAAAAAACTCAATTAAGCTGCAAAGAGAAAATATCTTAAATACAAAAGTTTACACCAACTTCGTTGTTAGTTCCAGGAAAGCAAGGATACTGTTTTTTATACAGGCAGCTGCATATGTATTGTTGCATATAGATAGCAGCTATACTGTTATTTTGAGATAGCAGCAGGTGTACTGCTATATAGATAAAATTGTTTTGTAACTTAGTTTCACAAGGTGTTATCGAGTCATGTAAGGAGTTATCAAGACCCACAAGTGTTATTAAATAAAGCGGACTTTAGGGCAAGTGGGCGCGTGCTAGCGATAAAATACCGGAAAAAGCCGTTTGGATATTTTCAAGTATTTCCGAGTCTGTCTCCAGCTATATCATGACGAGGCAGAGAGAGGTAGGAGAGAAACGCTCGAGGCAGGAGGGAGGTAGGTGAGGCAGGGGGGGTTAGTAGGAGAGAGGCAGGAGGAAGGAGAGATGCAGGAGAGAGGCAGAAGGGTGGCAGGAGGCAGAAGAAGCAGAGAGAGGCAGAAGAGAAGCAGGAGGAGAGCAGAAGGGTGGCAGGAGGCAGAAGAGAGGCAGGGGAGAGCCAGGAGAGAGGCAGGCGATACGGACCGGCTGGACAAGCCAAGCGTCTGACTCCCCCACAACACTATATCATGTTGGTCAGAATTTATGGCAACCTTTACTTCATCACTAATACATTTTTGGGGCTATGATTAGGTCTCCCTCTCCATACACCGAGACGAATTGATACCTTGAATTGATTTTATTATCTTCCTACAGTTTGTTTCTGTATTTCCGTTCAATTTCTGGGTCATAAGTTCCATTAGAGTCTGCAACTTGAGTTCTGATTCTGCATCTTGCGTTTAGGCAACTGTTATGAGACTGGTGCAAGGTATTAAAAGGTCCGAACCTGCACCAAACCACCTAACTTAGCGGCGACGATTCTCGTTAGTCCACACCAGCGGACATCTTAAGCGTTGTCATATCAAAAACATTCTGTATTATACCATCTGCCTCTCTTATATAATATATAACAACGGAGGTGCCAGGACAGAGCTTTGGGAGACTCCACACACACCTGTTCCCATTCGGACTTAATTTATGCAAAGATTATTATTTTTTGAAATAATCAAGAAATAATCCAACTGAAGATAAGCCGCCATAATATATTGCGTCTCTGCCATTCTAATGAGTCCTACATGAAGAATTGTATCCAAGGCTTTGCTAATGTCAATATGCAGACAACGCAATCCTTTCCACTATCAACTGTTTGAAATATACCGGAAAATAATAGGAGTAAATTGTTAAAAACTTAATGATGTTATTGAAAACTTTGTCGTGAATCCTTTACTAATTCAACATATAAATGAATTTCTTAAATCATGGGTCACAATCTGGGCTTCTCAAACTCCAGCTCAAGTGCAAGCCCTAATTGTGGTCTGTGATTTAATTATAGTGAGGGCAGTAAGCGCGGAAGTTGCAGCACCCTGCAGACAAAAGGTGCAGCACCCTGCAGACAAGAGATGCAGGTAAGGCGCCGTCCGGACAGGGTAGTCCGTCTCTTTTTGCCTGTCTGCTTCTTTCTGCATCCTTTTTACACAGGAGGGCCCGGGGGCAGACAACTTCTGACTCCTGTTAGCAGACTGAGAACCTTTAACTCCCATAGCTCATGGTAAGCCTTACCACGCGTGCGCTCGCGCGTGCATGTGTGTGTACTCACCTAATTGTACTAACTTAGTTGTGTTTACGAGGGTTGAGCTCTGTCTCTTTGGTCCCACCTCTCAGCTGTCAATCAACTGGTGTATAGATTCTTGAGCCTACTGGGCTCTATCTACTCTATCTCTATCTATATCTTCATTTGAAACTGTGTATGGAGTCAGCCTCCACACACATCACTGATTAATGCATTCAATATGGTAACTACTCTGACACTTAAAAAGTACTTTCTACGTCCCTGTGGCTTATTTGGGTACTCAGTTTCCACCTGACTCCTTTTGTTCACATACCACCCGTGTTAAACAGTTTATCTTTGTCGCTTGCTGTCTCTCTGTCTAGGTCTGTATGCCTGTGTCTATCTGTATGTTTGTCTCTCTGTTTCTATCTCTCCAGTTTGCAGGCCGCATGAACACATTCACGATATAGCAAAAAATATGTGTAGAGGACTGACACTCAGGAGGTAATAGGTAGACTGGTATGAGGGATAAGGGTAAGTATGACATTATGAATATACATTACAACCTATTACAGGAAGTGAATGCCAGTTAGAATTTATTCGAATTTTTGGGGAGATCAGTGTCTATTATTTTGCCTTATAGCAAAACAAAAACAGAAACAAATTGCAATGATAATTCAGAGTCCAGCTAATAAGATATTGCAAGATTCGTCATGGGGATGAAAGGGGGGGGTCCCATTGGCACTGTGTCAAGTGGCACTCATTTCATTTAAGCCAACTCAGACCCGAGCGTCTTGATCACGTGTCTAACAGCAATTAACATTAATAACTGAGTTAAGATAGCGCCAAGCATCTGACCTCCAACCTCGAACCGACTAAACAGACATTTTAGAGATGTAGAGAAATGTAGTAAAGCGTCCACGTTGGCCATAATTCGTCTTGAAAGGTTTAAAAAAGACGTGCTGGAACTTTAACTGGAAAGTGTAAGAGTTGCTTTAAACTTGCAGAGTAAGCCTGAACCCCGGTGATACTTATCACCACCATAAACTTGGTGTCTCAATGGTATCATTCACAACTCTTAATCTCAACTTTTTTGATGAAAGTCTGCATTTTCAGCGTCCAGTGAATGTTGCAGCAATGGTGTTCTCCCACTCCACTATATCGAAGCTTTGGCATGCGAGAGAGGGGTGGAGATGGAGGGAGATCAAGAGGGAGTGATGGAGAGAGATCAAGAGGGAGGGAGCAGCCCACAGTGCCACCAGAATACGAGCTGCTCACCTCCCAGAAAATGGAATAAGATGAAGGGAAGAAAAAATAGAGGAAGAGACGGAGGGGGCAAGAGAGTAAGGGGAGATAGAGGAGAAAAGTGATGGAATAGGGAGGGCGGGAAACGACCAGCCTATCCTCTCCAACCTGTCCTCTCCAACCTGTCCACTCACTAAAATGCCCTAAATTTAAAACGTTATTTCCCTCATTGTGATTTATTGATTTATTTATTTATTTATATACAAGAAGGTACATTGGGTTTGTGAGAATACATAGCATGATATTTACAATCTTGTAAAGCCACCAGTACGCGCAGCGTTTCTGGCAGGTCCTAAATCTAACAGATAATTTTAAGTAGGTAAATTCTAGCGGAATAAATAAAATAACAGATACATTGCAAGAAAGAAAAAAAATGGGATGAGAGAGATTAGTAGATATATTAAAGCACATTGGTATATTAAAGCTCTGATTGATTACATTGGTATATTAAAGCTCTGATTGATTGCATAGACAGCTTGATTGGTAATTTAAACGAAAATTAATAGGCACCATACAACAAATTGAAAGCACATATAAGAAGACAGCAATGATCACAATGGTAAAGTTGTTTGGATTGGGTACATGAAGATTGGGAGATTGGGTAGCACTAGATACAGTGCAATTTTAAAGCAACAAGGTAGAAAACTATGAAGATGAAATTAGGTAATTTTGAGTTTTGTTTTTAAATGACGCAAAAGTTGGACAGCTTTTCAATTCATTAGGGAGTGAGTTCCATAGACTGGGTCCCTTTATTTGCATAGAGTGTTTGCACAGATTAAGCTTGACTCTGGAGATATCAAAGAGATATTTATTTCTGGTGTGGTGATAATGGGTCCTATTACATCTGTCTTGGGAGAGTTTCAGAGCAGGATTTGCATTTAAGAACAGGGTTTTGTAAATGTAGTTGACGCAAGAGAATGTGTGGAGTGAGATTAAGTTTAGCATGTTTAGGGAGTTAAACAAGGGGGGGCTGAATGTTGTCTGAAAGCAGAATTTTTAAATAATTAAGACAGAGATCATGTTGACACCTTCCCGGACCAATTGAATTGGCCTCGTTAGCTTACACGGATTGTCTAAGTTCGACCACCACTTCGGGCTGATTGATTGGGTTACGACCCAGTTCTATATAGACACACTGGCATTGTACTTTCTCTAATAATTACTCACTAGGCTTCGAACCAATCCAATTGTCATACGAGGATGGAAATACAATAATAACAAATGTATTAGCGAAATAAAAATGGATATATATATAACATTTTCATAACTTTCATATCTGTTATGAAAGATATATACAGTTAAAGATTCTCGTGAACTGTATATAAAATACATTTAAGGTGAAAACATGGTAAAACTGTACTCGTTATATGATAAAAGAACTTACATCCCCTCTCCTCTGCCATACTCTCGCATACACCCCCCCCCCCTGCTATACACTCGCACATACATCTTTCCATTCACACACATACACTCCCCTTCCCTGCCATACACTCACAAGCGCCCCTCCAATGCCATGTATTTACATACACCTTTACCCTGCCATACACGAACTCATGCCTCCCCTACCATACACACACACACACACACACACACACACACACACACACACACACACACACACACACACACACACACACACCTTAGCCATAATAACCACGCACAATTTTTCCCTACTGGAACAAACCAATCCAATAATTAAGCACCTGGCAGCCGCAAGCAAGGAAGACACTAGTCTTGCTCAAACACCTTTGACACCATTCGTCTCAAGAACCAGATTGTCAAAACCAGCGTGTGATTACCTAATAAGTGAGTGACGGTCATTTGACATCAGTGGCAATGATGTCCTCGGAGGTAGTGGCTCCTGAGACACATTACTCGTTAATGTTTGACTTCTGGCACTGAATATACGAACACACGCAGAGCATAGCAACCATGATTTACTATACCTATAGTCTCTCTCTCTCTCTCTCTCTCTCTCTCTCTCTCTCTCTCTCTCTCTCTCTCTCTCTCTCTCTCTCCAAAGTATCACACTAATGCTAAAAATCCAAACAGGTGTGCTGTGTCCAGTGGATATATCCCACACCCTCATAAAAATCCCGGGCGCGTTTAAATAAAAATTTTGAATGGTAGGAAATGCGAAATCTTTGTAACAAAAAATAAAAGATGAATTTTGGAGGTGCACCAATTGAAATTCAAGCGCCCTTCCAGATAAAACATGCACTAATGTACTTTTTCCCGTCTTTCTAAGAAAGGGTTTTAAAACGGCAAATTTGAACATACCAATATTTCTGGGACTCCGATGTGCGAATGTCTGTGTGTGTGTGTGTGTGTGTGTGTGTGTGTGTGTGTGTGTGTGTGTGTGTGTGTGTGTGTGTGTGTGTGTGTGTGTGTGTGTGTGCGTTAGTGCGTGTGTGCGTGCTTGTGTGTATACTTTGTGTGCTGGCATGTGTGGGTGTGGATACGATCGTACGAAAGACTCAAGAGGAGAAGGAGGGGGGGGGGAAGAGAGAGAGAAGGAGGGAGGGGGAGAGGAAGGGAGAAGAGAGGGAAGATGTATTATTATTATCCACCCTTCTGAAGATGTATTATTAAATACGAAAGTACTTAAGGAAATTCCTGTTTCAATTCTTCCTTCGTACTGAGTTCAGTGCAAGGTTCTGGAGGCCAAGAACCGGAGCTCAACCAATGCTCCAATTTGAGGCCCTTGTTCAGGCTTTATATAAAAACAGAAACAAAAAACATATATAGTTTTACAATATATAAATTACCTTGCTTTTTATATATGACTTTACCCGCACCATATATAAATAAAACCGCTATAGGGGGATATTAAAACAAATGGAATAACCAAATCAAAACCATATACTGATACTCAAGATTAACATATCCACATTATCTTTTAACACATGAATACTCACAAATTCCTTGAATATAAATGTAGAATCGTCCCATAAGAATACAACCCTCGCGCCAGGGTGAGGCCTCGCTATTAAGGAGACAAAGTGACCATGAATACTAAGAGATACTAAGAAGACCAACAACGGCAGGACGTTAGGGAAAATCCTTAACACAGATCAGCATCTCAAGGAAACAATCTTGCATAAAAAGTGGCAAAGAGAGAGATCTGCAACGTATGTATTATTGCCTCTTAAAACTGCCTCTCAACCGCATGGATACAGAAATTTAATTATACATTCAAACAAGGCAATATAATTCTGCACTAGCTGTGATTAACACGCGAAATTAGGGTTCAAATGGGTAAACATCTTACGATATATATATACAGAGATGTGTAAACCACATTCTGATATACACTGAGAGTCTACACTCACTTTACATGTTCAGGACAAAAAGAATACTTGCTGATTGCCCTGTTAGGTGTTTGATTGGCCTCAAGAACCCCTCCCGTGGTTGAAGGGCCTTTAAGTCCATCATCAAACCATAAGTGATCATCCTGAATTGTCTTTGAAGTGTAATTAAGAGAGTAAGAGTTGCCTTGCTACGATTCTAATAAATATTAAGAAAATTTACAAATAATAACTTTCCATCCAGTTATCAGAAAGTAGTAAATGTGGCAATGTGAAGACACGGCCATTAGGGCGAGCCGGACACAACGACAGCCGGCCAACATTAGGGCGAGCCGGACACAACGACAGCCAGCCAACATTAGGGCGAGCCGGACACAACGACAGCTGGCCAACATTAGGGCGAGCCGGACACAACGACAGCCGGCCAACATTAGGGCGAGCCGGACACAACGACAGCCAGCCAACATTAGGGCGAGCCGGACACAACGACAGCCGGCCAACATTAGGGCGAGCCGGACACAACGACAGCCAGCCAACATTAGGGCGAGCCGGACACAACGACAGCTGGCCAACATTAGGGCGAGCCGGACACAACGACAGCCGGCCAACATTAGGGCGAGCCGGACACAACGACAGCCAGCCAACATTAGGGCGAGCCGGACACAACGACAGCTGGCCAACATTAGGACGAGCCGGACACAACGACAGCTGGCCAACATTAGGACGAGCCGGACACAACAACAGCTGGCCAACATTAGGGCGAGCCGGACACAACGACAGCCGGCCAACATTAGGGCGAGCCGGACACAACGACAGCCAGCCAACATTAGGGCGAGCCGGACACAACGACAGCCGGCCAACATTAGGGCGAGCCGGACACAACGACAGCTGGCCAACATTAGGACGAGCCGGACACAACAACAGCTGGCCAACATTAGGGCGAGCCGGACACAACGACAGCCGGCCAACATTAGGGCGAGCCGGACACAACGACAGCTGGCCAACATTAGGGCGAGCCGGGCACAACGACAGCCAGCCAACATTAGGGCGAGCCGGACACAACGACAGCCGGCCAAGATTAGGGCGAGCCGGACACAACGACAGCCGGCCAACATTAGGGGGAGCCGGACACAACGACAGCCAGCCAACATTAGGGCGAGCCGGACACAACGACAGCTGGCCAACATTAGGGGGAGTCGGGATCACCGCCACATGCTCACTCCGGAGGTTATACCAACTGGCCTCATCTGGTTTTATTATTATTAAAACTACGGTGCGTGTGTGTGTGTGTGTGTGTGTGTGTGTGTGTGTGTGTGTGTGTGTGTGTGTGTGTGTGTGTGTGTGTGTGTGTGTGTGTGTGTGTGAAAAATAAACTTTTTCCAGCTTCGTCTTGTGCTTGACAAGGTACGGGCTCCATGCTGGGGCTGCATACTCCCAAATTGGTCTTACATATGTGGTATTCAAGGTTCTGAATGATTCCTTGCACAGGTTCCTGAAGGCAGTTCTGATGTTAGCCAGCCATGTATACGCTGCAGATATGGACTTCAGGAGACAGGTTTGGTGTGATATAAACTCCTACATATTTCTCTCTGTCCATTTCATGAAAGACTTCATCTCCTATTCTGTATCCTGTGTCTGGCCTCCTGTTTCCACTGCCTAGTTTCATTATCTTACATTTACTCGGGTTGAACTTTAGTGGCCATTTGTTGGACCATTAATTCAGTCTGTCTAGGTCATCTTGTAGCCTCATATTATCTTCCTCCGTCTTACTCCTCCTCATAATTTCTGCATCATCAGCAAACATTGAGAGGAATGATTCTATACCATCTGGGAGATCATTTACATATATTAGAAACTGTATAGATCTGAACCCTGTGGGACCCCACTGGTGAAGTCTCATCAATCTGAGGCCTCACCCCTCACAGTGACTCGCTGTCTTCTGTTACTCAGGTACTCCCTTATCCAATGGAGTACCTTCCCTTTCACTCCTGCCTGCATCTCCAGCTTTCGCACTAGTCCCTGGTGTGGCACTGTGTCAAAGGCTTTCTGGCAATCCAAATATATGCAGTCTACCCACCCCCTTTCTTTCTTGCCTGGTTATTGTTGCCTGATCGTAAAATTCAAATAATCCTGTGAGGCATGACTTGCCATCCCTGAAACCCTGTTGGTGTTGTGTCAAAAAGTTCCTTTACTCCAGATGTTACACTAGCTTTTTTCGCACAATCTTCTCCATCAACTTGCATGGTATGCAAGTTACAGACACTGGCCTGTAGTTCATTGTCTCCTGTCTATCCCTTTTCTTGTATATCGGGACTACGTTTGCCGTCTTCCAAACTTTTGGCAATTCATCCGTCGCCAGTGATAGGTTATACACTATGAAGAGTAGCAGGTACAGTGCTTCTGCTCCTTCCTTCAGTATCCATGGCGATATTCCATCCGGGACAATAGCCTTTCGTCACATCCAACTCTAGCAAAAGCTTCCTTACACCCCCACTGGTAATCTCAAACTCCTCAAGTGGTGCCTGGTTAACTAATCCTTCTCTTATCTCTGGAACTTCTCCTCGCTTTACTGTGAAGACTTCCTGGAATTTCTTATCGAGTTCCTCGCACACTTCACGATAGATCGTGTGTTCCTGTGTTCGTGCCTGTGCTTGTGTTTGTGCCTGTGTTTGTGCGTGTGGTGGGTGTGTGCGTGTGTATGCGTTGTGTGTGATGAAAGGAAATGACTCAATATTATTTACAGAATGAGAGATCACCGCTGGTAGTGACCCCTTCTTGTAAATTTGATCGCGCTAACTTCTAGCTTAACAGTCGTTATCGCGTTTACTACCCAACTACGCAGTCCATTCCAATTCCGAAATGCCCTTTAATTCCCAGGTAAGGTAATTAAGAGAAGAAAGCATTGCCAGAATGACAACATAACAATTCGGCTTCCATGTGCTATAAGACTTGAAAATTTAGGCAGGTCAAGGTTTTCTAACCTTTCCCTTAAGTTCTTTTTTTTTTGTTGATCATGTCTCTTTCTTTTTCTTTTTTAATATGGACACTACACCACTGTAATATATTCTTACATACATTCAAAACTATTTTGTTACCATCATTCCTTATATTTATTGAAGTATCTATTCCAAGGACCGGAGGACCGAAGAAATTTTCCCAAGTACCGAAGGACAAAGAAATTTTTCCAAGGACAAGGACTGAAGAAATTTTCCAAGGACCAAAGGACCGAAGAAATTTTCCAAGGACTGAAGGACCAAAGAAATTTTCCAAGGACCGAAGGACCAAAGAAATTTTCCAGGGATCAAACGACCGAAGAAATTTTCCAAGGACAGAAGGACCGAAGAAGTTTTCCAAGGACTGAAGAAATTTTCCAAGTTCCGAAGAAATTTTCCAAGGACCGAAGAAATTTTTCAAGGACCAAAGGACCGAAGAAATTTTCCAAGGACCAGAGGACAGAAGAAATTTTCCAAGTACCGAAGGACCGAAGAAGGTTCTTTCACTCGACCACCCTCAAAAGCCCTGCGGCGACATATTATTTAGTCACTGGTAGATCTTCTTGTCTGTGGAGCGACGGTCTCGCTTCATGCAGGTCGGTGTTCAATCCCCGACTGGTCCAAGTGGTCATTCCAACTCCACACCGTCCCATCCCACATCCTTACTCTGATCTCTTTCAAGAGCTATAAGAGTCGTAATGGCTGGTCCCATGTGATATATGACTGCTCTCAGGCGCTGCTGCTGCTGCTGTCCAGTGTAGAATACCTGTCACAGGTATTCTACACTGGACTTCTAATATTTTCAGTTTGTATACCATACATTAAGTATACTCCGTATATACTTAGCATGCATAGTGTATAATTAGCATATTCTTAGTATACATATTTCTGAAAATTCTCGTATCGTCTGAGATCGTATTATTGTAACTTTAGGCTGCTTCAGAGCATTTATGTATGTATGTATGTGTGTATAAACGTGTGGCTGGTATGTGCATACATACGTCAATGTTATCATGTATATATTTTCTAATGTCAACCGGACATTTTTTTGTCTAGATTCAATGAAGTGCCATCCTGTCATTTGGTAAAATTTCTCCTGCAGCTTTTCCAGATTCATCACCTTGCATTTGCTAGGGCTGAACTCTAGTAATCTCCTGTCGCGACATCCAGCCAGTTGTGCTTGTGCGTCTTAGTGACCTCGTTGGTGTGTTTGTGCGTCACTAAAGACCTCGTTGGTGTGTTTGTGCGTCACCGGATGAATTCTTTGTTTCAGTTGTCCTGAAAAGGTGAAATGTCGGATGGAGTAACATCTCTTAACTTCAGATTTCAATATTACGAAGTAATTATAATTTGATGTAAGAATAGTCATGCAGCCGACGTATCTGTAAACCGAACTGCGTGTACGGCCATGTACATGCGCAAGTATTCACCTAGTTGTGCTTGAGGGGGGTTGAGCTCTGGCTCTTTGGTCCAGCATGGTTGATGTGTGTGTACGCGCGTTCGTGCGTGCGTGCATGCGTGGTCAAGATCCTGTAAGACTTCGCTGGTTCCATAATGCCTCCCAATTCAACAACAAGAACCCCATTGGAATTTGGGAAGGAGCCAAGGGCGGGTCGGATGAGTGTCAAGGGCGGGCCGGATGAGTGCCAAGGGCGGGCCGGATGAGTGCCAAGGGCGGGCCGGATGAGTGCCAAGGGCGGGCCGGATGAGTGCCAAGGGCGGGCCGGATGAGTGCCAAGGGCGGGCCGGATGAGTGCCAAGGGCGGGCCGGATGAGTGCCAAGGGCGGGCCGGATGAGTGCCAAGGGCGGGCCGGATGAGTGCCAAGGACGGCCCGAAAACTGGCCAAGGGCAGACCGGAAGCGAAACCAGAAATATACGCCAGGATGTATATGTAGTCAAGGATGTATGATGGATGTAGTCAAGGGCATTTGAAAAATGAACAAATGAGCTGCGAAGCCTGGGGAGGTAACATATGTGGTAGTGACAGTAGTAGTGTTAGTATTACCAGCAGTAGTGGAAACAGCAGCAGCAGCAGCAGCAGCAGCACCAGCTCTACTAGCAGCAGCTCTACTATTCTCTTCATCAGTACATTTAACACTTGAGGAGAGCTGCCCAGAGCCGTGTTGCCAGATTTCATATAGAGTTTCATCTCTGACTTGAGAGCCTACGGTCGGCTCTCAAGTATGTACTCGACTCCAAGACGTCCTTCCCAGAGAGCTTTATTTCTTTTACTCGTCAGCCATCGCAATCTCTCTTGTTTGCCTCCCTCTTTCTCCCCCAGTCTCACCACTCTTTCATATATCTTTCCCCTATCTCCCCTCTCCATTATTCTCCCCACCACCCATCTCTCCTCTCCTATCCTCAACCAACCACCCATTAAATCCTTCTTCTTTCCTCTCTGAACCCTCCGCCCAATTCCCCTTTCCCAGCAAATTATATAACGCTTTTTTTATTAATACATTTAGGTACATCAGCATTTGAGCAGCTGCCCCAGACTATATGAAGGGGAGTACAGTGGGGGTCAAGAAGTAGCTACGTGGTGCTAAAAGTACCCATCACACAGGATGGTTGGTCATACAAGGCCGTGTGATCAGTAGTCTGCACTGAAACACTCTGGGTGCATTATGAGGATATCATCAAGAACAAGAGAATTAGTAAATTAATTGCAAAGCTCCTAGGTATTTCATGCCGGCGGGTCTGAATGGCCTAATAACTGGGCATTCAGTGATGTAGTGTGATGGATCCCTGAATGCCCAGTTATTAAGCAATTCAAACCGGGTTCCTGCTCAGAGTTTGCAACTGGAGTGCTCAGGATTGGGAGATCCGTCACCTGTAGCCACCTGCCACAGGTAACGGTAACCCAACCTTATCCTGGCAACCACTGTGTCGCACAGTCTAGTGGACGTTTTGTGCTGCCCATAAACATGGGGTTCAGATGTGAACATAACATAGCTTTTTATGCTTGTGCTTTCAGGCCTTTGAGAGTCAATAATTGATCTCCTATTAGACTTAAGTGTTAGAAACAATATAGTCTTGACAACAGAGAATGAGATACCTGGGTCTAATTCAACTTCATCCCTGTTAACAATAAATTTGGTTGCAATGTCTGTCATTATGATGGGTTGTATTTATGTGAGATGTTATCCATTCAAGAGATTCTAAACCCTCTTTGCAATGATAACCTGATCATTTACACTGCAATGATCAGGTTATTTATATTTGCTAGTATGAGGTTCCTGCTATCGATCTTGCAGAATTTTTAATTGCTGGAAGAGCCGACTTTGAATCACAAAATATTATTCCTCCTGTGTTTTTCAATGTACTGGTAGCTAGTTGAAGTGCGGTTAGTTCTGTTTGTGTAGAGGTCAATGCTAGACAGTTGTTTAACCTGACACTGGTAGTCTGTGGGAAAATATTATTTCTATAAAACCTAAATGCTGCTGCAGTCCGTCCAGTAGAAGATTGGACTGAGCCGTCGGTGCAGGCACAGTGCTCGTGAGATCAAAGATTTTTGATGGAGGAGGCACTTGTTTCAAGTGTGACAGCTTTGAGAAGAGCAAGATTCTCATTACCTTTCTTGGTGACAGGTGTGTATGATACTTGAATGGTGGGGTACAGATAAAGAGGAATATCAGAGACAGGACGATTGCATTTAAAAGCAATGCTCAGTTGGACGAGATTGTACGCATTTATACTCAACCATTTATCGTATAAGGAGTTAGTATGTTGACACCAGTCAATAGGGATGTTAGCAGCACTGAATAATTTGTCTCTGAGCAATGCAGGAGATATAGGGTCTCTCATGACAAAGACACAATGTGGTGTTGACTTGCATGATTCTCTCTAGTATGGTCGGAAGCTTCAGTTCTTCCTCATGTTGATGATTCTGGTTCATCTTGGGGCACCAAGAATTATCCTCTAGGCTTCCTTCTGTATTCTAGTTTGTTCAAAACCGAGGCGGGAAAGTTAGTTAGGTGCAAGGCATAATATTCTACTAGAGATCTAACATCATACCTGCTTGATGGGGATCTGGGAGTTCTTCTACTCCCCAAGCCCAGCCCGAGGCCAGGCTTGACTTGTGAGAACTTGGTCCAACAGGCTGTTGTTTGGAGTGGCCCGCAGGCCCACATACCCACCACAGCCCGGTTGGTCCGGCACTTCTTGAAGAAAATTATCTAGTTTTTCTCTTGAAGATGTCCACGGTTGTTCCGGCAATATTTCTTATAATCGCTGGGAGGATGTTGAACAACCGTGGACCTCTGATGAGTATACAGTGTTCTCTGATTGTGCCTATGGCATCCCTGATCTTCACTGGCTCTATTCTGCATTTTCTTCCATATCGTTCACTCCAGTATATTGTTATTTTACTGTGTAAATTTTGGATCTGGCCCTCCAGTATTTTTCACGTGTATATTATTTGGTATCTCTCTCGTCTCCTTTCTAGTGAGTACAATTGGAGAGCTTTGAGACGATCCCAATAATTTAGGTGCTTTATCGCATCTAAGTATATTCCGTATATGTTCTCTGTATTCCCTCTATTTCAGCAATCTCTCGTGCTCTGAAGAATAGTCATATAGAATAGTCTAGCATTTTTAACATTAATATTAATATTCTTACAAGTGAGTGTTTTCAGCTCTTAAAGTCTTTCTTTTTAACCTACGATGTAAGTCGTTTACCATTGGCATTCTTGATACCTACTCAAATATATATAATGAAGAACTTAAATTGTTAAGTCTATGGATTAAACAACCAATATTTCAGACTTGGCAACATGAAAATGGCATGTGGGGGAATTTTGTTACATACCTATATTTCCTAAAGTGTGGCAACAGAGCTGACTCCGACTGCCCTATGACACTCTCATGCCCCAAATGCTTCATGTGTAAAAGTTGGGTAAAAGTTGGCACAAAGTGTCTGGCCTTCAATCTTGACAAACAGAGAATCGGACATTCTCTAATATATATCACTGAATGTGACAAAGGGTGACATCAAAGATTCTAGCGCCAATTTTTCTATTTTTCTTTACTTGATAAGTTGAAAAATTCTCAAAAGTTCATTTTTACGATTTAATTTAGCCTGACACTAAGAGATGCGTCTCATTAACTGTAAGATTATCGAATGCAGAGTTTGAATGATTACAAAGTTCCTGCTGCTAGATATATAGCCGAGGATGAGGTGAAGGTGAAGCACCTCATTTATGGGTCAATATGTCCATTGCCTCTTGCCAACCTCCTATGTTCTCATGTCCTTGCTATATGCAAGACAACATCCCATTAAGGGATGTTGTCTGCATATATATTGACTTCGTTAGGGCTGACTGTCCACAAGTGGGCATGTGAAGGCATAGACGACATTCGACTCTTCCAAAGGGGCGTTTAGTTTAGTTTCAGGAATGTTTTCATAAGCAAGTTGGCATTCTTCTTGCTTTCATAGTATATTATTAGTTCATTCTTCTAGTTGGTGGCAGTAAGGGTCGCATTTCTATGATGTTTCTCCAGGACTACACCGAGTTTTTCAGCTCGGTAGTGGTTGTCTAAAGGTGCGAAGACCCATCACTCAGCTCGGTAGGGTCCTAAGGTGGGGAGGTCCATCATCTGTGCAGGAAAGTTACTGGTGCAGCACCAGCCATCAATGTTACCGCAGCGACAATCAATCACAAGTGGCTCAGCTGGAAGATATTGGAGCAATACACCAAGGGCAAACACAAACCCATAAAGTTCATTATATTATATATATATATATATATATATATATATATATAATATATATATATTATTAAATATGACCGAAAAAGTAAGATTAATAATTCTAACACGAATTTTCTCTATATTTCTTATATTTCTTTTCACTGTCGGTGGTAATTGAAAAATTCAATTACCACCGACAGTGAAAAGAAATATAAGAAATATAGAGAAAATTCGTGTTAGAATTATTAATCTTACTTTTTCGGTCACATTTATAATATATGTCTACAGGACAGACTGCTACCAATAAATATATATATATATATATATATATTAGGGGTACCACCTCTGGTGCAATTGCAGGGACCCACATCCTCGAAGAAGAAACAAAGAGCATTCAGAGAAGATCTTGTGGATTCTCACTGAATACTTAATTCTTTTCTTCTCCTACCACCCCTATTATTTTTTGTATGTTTTGTTTATTTTATGCAATGCTACAGTTTACAGAGAACACACACACACACACAAATATATAACAATTAAACAATCAGCGTTCGAAGACCTCGTCCAGCTCCTCGGAGGTGGGTGCGTACCCAGGATACAGCACGCATTTCCCCTCTGCACTGCGACACTGAGGCGCTGGAATAGGAAACTATATATAGTTTCTTAGTTCTTTCTTATATATACTATATAGTTCTTTCTTATATATACTATATATAGTTTTTTAACTATATATAGTATATATATATATATATATATATATATATATATATATATATATATATATAGTCGTACCTAGTAGCCAGAACGCACTTCTCATAGTCAACTATGCAAGGCCCGATTTGCCTAATAGGCCAAGTTTCATGAATTAATTGTTTTTCGACTACCTAACCTACCTAACCTAACCTAACTTGACTTTTTCGGCTACCTAACCTAACCTAACCTATAAAGATAGGTTAGGTTAGGTTAGGTAGGGTTGGTTAGGTTCGGCCATATATCTACGTTAATTTTAACTCCAATAAATAAAAATTGACCTCATACATAATGAAATGGGTAGCTTTATCATTTCATAAGAAGAAAAATAGAGAAAATATATTAATTCATGAAAACTTGGCTTATAGGCAAATCTGGGCTTGCATAGTAGGCCAAAAAGTGAGTTCTGGCTACTAGGTACGACATATATATATATATATATATATATATATATATATATAATATAATATATTTTTTTTTTTTTTTTTTTTTTTTTTTTTTTTTTTTTTTTTAAACCTAGAAGGGGTACCACCTCTGGTGCAAGTGTAGGGACCCATAGCCTCGGAGAAGAAAATAAAGAGTACTCAGAGAAGACCTTGTGGATCCTCACTGAACACTTTGATATTTTCTTCTCCTACCACCCCTATTCTTTTGGTATGTGTGTATATTATCTAACTTTATTTGAAAATGTCATTACACAAAAAAGTTACAGTATTGATTACATGCAGGGTACAAGCTGCTTGTCACAAGTTTGAAAAGCTCCTCCAGCTCCTCAGATGGCGGGCAGGAACCATGGATGCAGTGAGCATTTCCTCTCTGGATTGCCACACTGAGGCGCTGAAAAAGAAAACTGGCAGCTCTAGGGTCTCTAGTTGTTTCGATTAGCTTAGACCCCAACTCCTTCAAAAAGCTAGCAGCACTTTACCCCAGGCACCAAGTGTCTCTGAGGCAATGGGGACAAAATTGTAGTGGTGCTCAAGGTCTCTGTATTTACGTGACTTGGCCGCTTCCCGGTGATTGGCAGCTCCTCCTGCTTGAGTAGCACTGAAGTCAACATAGGTATTGGCTAAAGTTGAGACGCAAGTGTAGTCCCACACCAACTGTCTACCATTCTTCCAGGGGTTCACCGTGATTCCATCTGGGCGACCGACAGGCTCATTAGAGTTGTGGGACATTAGGTACCGGGGCTCTCTCTCTGCTGGACAGCCGGCTGTGGTAAGGCTTCTCTTAATAATGTCATTGACCTCGCCGTGTCTTGCATGCCATCCTCCTGTCCTTTGGCAGAGAAGGCCATGCCGTCCGTACCTGTCGGCCTCTGCCTCGCCGCAAATACACCTGTATTCGGTGTGGATTGGGGCAGCGAGACGGAGAGCCACGGCAATTCGGAGGGCCTGCGGTGTGAGACGAGTGCCGGTTGCTGACATTGGGATTGCTAATAGGAAATCACCTGCATGGGGAGCTGCTACTGCTCTAAGTCGGGCAGTGTCATGTGGTGTTGTCGCAGCTTCTAGCAAAGTCGCAGCTTCTGGTCGGCAATGGGGCGATCCCAGCTGGATTGCTTATGGGCTTCAGAAGGCAGTGGTTGGGGTGCTGGTCCTGCGAGAGAGACCCATTTGGTTGTGCAGTCTGTGAAGCTGGGATCATGTACCCATATATATATATATATATATATATATATATATATATATATATATATATATATATATATATAGTAAAGGAGAGAAAATGGTGGTGTTGCCGGTGATCAATATGTGAAAAGACGAGACGTGCAGCCAATACGGGTGAAGATAGTTGGTGGAAAACTCTAAATGTCTGGCGGGAGATTTGCTGGCGTGGCTCCTTCAAACACAAGCCAACCAATCAAAGTAAATGGGGGTTCCCAGTCGCCAGTCAACAAGCTCCCTTTATGAAAAGCAATAGTTAATTATTATTATTATTTTTTTTTAAGGGAGGGTACCAAATCCTACTTCTTCCTCTGGTCAAAAGGGACTCCAAGAATGAGCCTGAATTGAAGCATTTGTTAGTGACTGTCAGAACCGGAGGAAGTTGAATGCATTAAGATGCACAATTTCAAGAACAGAGGGGGTTTGAGGGGTCTAATGACTGAACATTCAATAATGTAGTAACGAGTAAAGCCCGTCACATAAATGTGATAAAGTCTACGGTCACACATTGCCGCATTTCAGTATCTGGGACTTTTAAGATAATCCAGCTGGTTAACTTTGATGCTTGCCTTAACAGTGGCCACGGGACAGACAAGTCTAGCTCCTGAGACCCCGCCTCCCGTCTCTGATATGATATGTTGCTTCCGAGTATTAAGGACATAAGAGGATTATAACTGAGGAAACTGCAGGATTAAGACTATTGGGCCCAGGGGTGTCAGCTTCTGGGGTTTATACATGACCCGACTCCACCACAACCTTCATCGAGAACAGTGTATACTATCGTCTAGGACAATGTATACCATTGCCGAGGACAATGTATACTTTCATCAAGGACAGCGTATACTTTCATCTGGTATATCACATACTTCATTGAAGCCAGGTATACTTTTTTACAGGAATATATATATACTATCGTCGAACACCGCATATACATTCATCGACGTATACCTTCATCGTGAAGAGTGAATACTTGTGTCAGGTATAACATGTATACTTTCATCGAGGCCGGTGTACTTTCTGAACATATAATGCATATTTTCGTCGAAGACTGTGTATACCATCATCGATAACAGGATATACAGTCAAACACGCACATACTTTGATAAAAAAAAGTATATAATCACGTGAAGAACAGAGTTTACTTTCTTAAAAATGCACCGTGCTTTGTATCCCAAGAGTGCAATTATAGATTAACGTTGCCTGAACACCAAAGAAAGGTCACGAGGCTCGAACCAGTGAAAGGTCATGAAGGTATTAGAAGTGATAGGTCAGGTAATTAAAAAGTAAGGATAAGCCACAAGGATAACACCAGTGTATGGTCATCATGATAACACCAGTGTATGGTCATCATGATAACACCAGTGAATGGTCATTAGGATAGCGTACGTTATCCCCCATAAACCCAGCCTGACCTGTCCAAGGCAAAAAGAAACTATCCCTGGACCTAACATACGGAATAAAAGTGTGTATATATATATATATATATATATATATATATATATATATATATACATTCTACATATATATATATACATTGTATTCACACTGAATACAAGTGTATTTGCAACAGGGTGGAAGCAGACCAATACGGACTGCATGGGTTGCATTGCGGAAGCACAAAGGGCTGGCATGCAAGACACAACGAGGTCAATGACATCATCAAGAGAAGCCTCGTCTCAGCTAAGTGCCCAGCGGAGAGAGAACCTCGCATCCTAGGGGTCCAAAACCAGGATTTCCCCGCACTTCGCCCTGATGGCATCACCATATACTCATGGAAGGAGGGTAGACAGTTGGTGTGGGACTACACATGTGTATCCACCCTGGCTGACACCTATGTACACTTCGGAGCTGATCAAGCAGGTGGGGCAGCCAACCACAGGGAAACAGCAAAATCTCTCAAATACAGGCGACTGGCAGGTCAATACCTCTCTGTTCCCATAGCGTCTGAGACGCATGGCCCCTGGGGCAAGAGTGCCTTGGGATTTCTCAAGGAATTGGGTTCCAAGCTCATTGACGTCACCAGAGACCCAAGGGCTTGCAGTTTTTTGTTTCAGCGCCTCAGTGTGGCGATCCAGAGGGGAAATGCTTGCTGCGTCCTCGGTTCCTGTCCGGAAGCGGAGGAGCTTCAAGAGATCCATAACCTTTAGGCATTTGTCTTGTATGTTTTGTAACCTTTAAATACACAATAAAGCATAAGAAAAAAAAGGAAGGGGGTGGTAGGAGAAAAGCACACAGAAACTGTATTGGAGGGGACCTACATTCCCTCCAATGCGTTATGTGTGATTTCCTCCGAGGCTATGGGTCCCCCTTCTTCCAGCCAGAGGTGGTACTCTATTATTTTATATATATATATATATATATATATATATATATATATATATATATATATATATATATATATATATATTTTTACAAACCTAGAAGGGGTACCACCTCTGGTGCAAGTGTAGGGACCCATAGCCTCGGAGAAGAAAATAAAGAGTACTCAGAGAAGACCTTGTGGATCCTCACTGAACACTTTGATATTTTCTTCTCCTACCACCCCTATTCTTTTGGTATGTGTGTATACTTATCTAACTTTATTTGAAAATGTCATTACACAAAAAAGTTACAATATTGATTACATGCAGGGTACAAGGCTGCTTGTCACAAGTTGAAAAGCTCCTCCAGCTCCTCAGATGGCGGGCAGGAACCATGGATGCAGTGAGCATTTCCTCTCTGGATTGCCACACTGAGGCGCTGAAAAAGAAAACTGGCAGCTCTAGGGTCTCTAGTTGTTTCGATTAGCTTAGACCCCAACTCCTTCAAAAAGCTAGCAGCACTTTTACCCCAGGCACCAAGTGTCTCTGAGGCAATGGGGACAAAATTGTAGTGGTGCTCAAGGTCTCTGTATTTACGTGACTTGGCCGCTTCCCGGTGATTGGCAGCTCCTCCTGCTTGAGTAGCACTGAAGTCAACATAGGTATTGGCTAAAGTTGAGATGCAAGTGTAGTCCCACACCAACTGTCTACCATTCTTCCAGGGGTTCACCGTGATTCCATCTGGCCGACCGACAGGCTCATTAGAGTTGCGGGATATTAGGTAGCGGGGCTCTCTCTCTGCTGGACAGCCGGCTGTGGTAATGCTTCTCTTAATAATGTCATTGACCTCGCCGTGTCTTGCATGCCATCCTCCTGTCCTTTGGCAGAGAAGGCCATGCCGTCCGTACCTGTCGGCCTCTGCCTCGCCGCAAATACACCTGTATTCGGTGTGGATTGGGGCAGCGAGACGGAGAGCCACGGCAATTCGGAGGGCCTGCGGTGTGAGACGGGTGCCGGTTGCTGACATTGGGATTGCAAATAGGAAATCACCTGCATGGGGAGCTGCTACTGCTCTAAGTCGGGCAGTGTCATGTGGTGTTGTCGCAGCTTCTAGCAAAGTCGCAGCTTCTTGGTCGGCAATGGGGCGATCCCAGCTGGATTGCTTATGGGCTTCAGAAGGCAGTGGTTGGGGTGCTGGTCCTGCGAGAGAGACCCATTTGGTTGTGCAGTCTGTGAAGCTGGGAAGCTATATATATATATATATATATATATATATATATATATATA
>WNGS01141908.1:46717-58540 GCA_020271785.1 Procambarus virginalis
TAACCAGCTGGATTATCTTAAAAGTCCCAGATACTGAATGCGGCAATGTGTGTCCGCAGACTTTATCATATTTATGTGACGGGCTTTACTCGTTACTACATATTGAATGTCAGTATTAGACCCCTCAAACCCCCTCTGTTCTTGAAACTGTGCATCTTAATGCATTCAACTTCCTCCGGTTCTGACAGTCACTGACTAATGCTTCGACTCAGGCTCATTCTTGGAGTCCTTTTGACCAGAGGAAGAAGTAGGATTTGGTACCCTCCCTTAAAAAAATAATAATAATAATAATTAACTATTGCTTTTCATAAAGGGAGCTTGTTGACTGGCGACTGGGAACCCCCATTTACTTTGATTGGTTGGCTTGTGGTTGAAGGAGCACGCCAGCAAATCTCCCGCCAGACATTTAGAGTTTTCCACCAACTATCTTCACCAGTATTGGCTGCACGTCTCGTCTTTTCACAATTGATCACCGGCACACCACCATTTTCTCTCCTTTATATATATATATATATATATCTTATATATATATATAATATATATATAATTATACTATATATGGGTACATGATCCCAGCTTCACAGACTGCACAACCAAATGGGTCTCTCTCGCAGGACCAGCACCCCAACCACTGCCTTCTGAAGCCCATAAGCAATCCAGCTGGGATCGCCCCATTGCCGACCAAGAAGCTGCGACTTTGCTAGAAGCTGCGACAACACCACATGACACTGCCCGACTTAGAGCAGTAGCAGCTCCCATGCAGGTGATTTCCTATTAGCAATCCCAATGTCAGCAACCGGCACTCGTCTCACACCGCAGGCCCTCCGAATTGCCGTGGCTCTCCGTCTCGCTGCCCCAATCCACACCGAATACAGGTGTATTTGCGGCGAGGCAGAGGCCGACAGGTACGGACGGCATGGCCTTCTCTGCCAAAGGACAGGAGGATGGCATGCAAGACACGGCGAGGTCAATGACATTATTAAGAGAAGCCTTACCACAGCCGGCTGTCCAGCAGAGAGAGAGCCCCGGTACCTAATGTCCCACAACTCTAATGAGCCTGTCGGTCGCCCAGATGGAATCACGGTGAACCCCTGGAAGAATGGTAGACAGTTGGTGTGGGACTACACTTGCGTCTCAACTTTAGCCAATACCTATGTTGACTTCAGTGCTACTCAAGCAGGAGGAGCTGCCAATCACCGGGAAGCGGCCAAGTCACGTAAATACAGAGACCTTGAGCACCACTACAATTTTGTCCCCATTGCCTCAGAGACACTTGGTGCCTGGGGTAAAAGTGCTGCTAGCTTTTTGAAGGAGTTGGGGTCTAAGCTAATCGAAACAACTAGAGACCCTAGAGCTGCCAGTTTTCTTTTTCAGCGCCTCAGTGTGGCAATCCAGAGAGGAAATGCTCACTGCATCCATGGTTCCTGCCCGCCATCTGAGGAGCTGGAGGAGCTTTTCAACTTGTGACAAGCAGGCTTGTACCCTGCATGTAATCAATACTGTAACTTTTTTGTGTAATGACATTTTCAAATAAAGTTAGATAAATATACACACATACCAAAAGAATAGGGGTGGTAGGAGAAGAAAATATCAAAGTGTTCAGTGAGGATCCACAAGGTCTTCTCTGAGTACTCTTTATTTTCTTCTCCGAGGCTATGGGTCCCTACACTTGCACCAGAGGTGGTACCCCTTCTAGGTTAAAAAAAAAAAAAAAAAAAAAAAAAAAAAAAAAAAAAAAAAATATATATATATTATATATATATATATATATATATATTATATAATTATTATGTCGTACTAGTAGCCAGAATCCCTTTTGGCCTACATGCAAGGCCAGATTTGATAATAAGCCAAGGTTTCATGAATTAAATATTTCTAATTTTCTCTTATGAAATGATAAAGCTACCATTTCATTATGTATGAGGTCAATTTTATTTATTGGAGTTAAAATTAACGAGATATATGGCCGAACCTAACAACCCTACCTAACCTAACATAACCTATCTTTATAGGTTAGGTTTAGGTTAGGTAGCCGAAAAAGTCAAGTTAGGTTAGGTTAGGTAGGTTAGGTAGTCGAAAAACAATTAATTCATGAAAACTGGCCTATTAGGCAAATAGGCGCCTTGCATAGTTGAATGAGAAGTGCGTTCTGGCTACTAGTACGACATTATATATATATATCTATATATAAGATATATATATATATTATATATATATACTATATATAGTTAAAAAACTATATAGTATATATAAGAAAGAAACTATATAAGTATATATAAGAAAGAACTAAGAAACTATATATAGGTTTCCTATTCCAGCGCCTCAGTGTCGCAGTTGCAGAGGGGAAATGCGTGCTGTATCCTGGGTACGCACCCAACCTCCGAGGAGCTGGACGAGGTCTTCGAACGCTGATTGTTAATTGTTATATATTTGTGTGTGTGTGTGTGTTCTCTGTAAACTGTAGCATTGCAATAAAATAAAACAAAACATACAAAAAAATAATAGGGGTGGTAGGAGAAGAAAAGAATTAAGTATTCAGTGAGAATCCACAAGATCTTCTCTGAATGCTCTTTGTTTTCTTCTTCGAGGATGTGGGTCCCTGCAATTGCACCAGAGGTGGTACCCCTAATATATATATATATATATATAATATTTATTGGTAGCAGTCTGTCCTGTAGACATATATTATAAATGTGACCGAAAAAGTAAGATTAATAATTCTAACACGAATTTTCTCTATATTTCTTATATTTCTTTTCACTGTCGGTGGTAATTGAATTTTTCAATTACCACGACAGTGAAAAGAAAATAAGAAATATAGAGAAAATTCGTGTTAGATTATTAATCTTACTTTTTCGGTCATATTTAATAATATTATATATATATATATATCTATTATATAGATATATATATATATATATATATATAATGAACTTTATGGGTTGTGTTTGCCCTTGGTGTATTGCTCCAATATCTTCCAGCTGAGCCAACTTGTGATTGATTGTCGCTGCGGTAACATTGATGGCTGGTGCTGCACCAGTAACTTTCTGCACAGATGATGGACCTCCCCACCTTAGGACCCTACCGAGCTGAGTGATGGGTCTTCGCACCTTTAGACAACACTACCGAGCTGAAAAACTCGGTGTAGTCCTGGAGAAACATCAATAGAAATGCGACCCTTACTGCCACCAACTAGAAGAATGAACTAATAATATACTATGAAAGCAAGAAGAATGCCAACTTGCTTATGAAAACATTCCTGAAACTAAACTAAACGCCCTTTGGAAGAGTCGAATGTCGTCTATGCCTTCACATGCCCACTTGTGGACAGTCAGCCCTAACGAAGTCAATATATATGCAAGACAACATCCCTTAATGGGATGTGTCTGCATATAGCAAGGACATGAGAACATAGGAGGTGGCAAGAGGCAATGGACATATTGACCCATAAATGAGGTGCTTCACCTTCACTCATCCTCGGCTATATATCTAGCAGCAGGAAACTTTGTAATCATTCAAACTCTGCATTCGATAATCTTAACATTAATGAGACGCATCTCTTAGTGTCAGGCTAAATTAAATCGTAAAAATGAACTTTTGAGAAATTTTTCAACTTATCAAGTAAAGAAAAATAGAAAAAATGGCGCTAGAATCTTTGATGTCACCCTTTGTCACATTCAGTGATATATATTAGAGAATGTCCGATTCTCTGTTTGTCAAGATTGAAGGCCAGACACTTGTGCCAAATTTTCCCAACTTTTACACATGAAGCATTTGGGGCGATGAGAGTGTCATAGGGCAGTCGGAGTCAGCTCTGTTGCCACACTTTAGGAAATATAGGTATGTAACAAAATCCCCCACATGCCATTTTCATTGCCAAGTCTGAAATATTGGTTGTTTAATCCATAGATAACAATTTAAGTTCTTCATTATATATATTGAGTAGGTATCAAGAATGCCAATGGTAAACGACTTACATCGTAGGTTAAAAAGAAAGACTTTAAGAGCTGAAAACACTCACTTGTAAGAATATTAATATTAATGTTAAAAATGCTAGACTATTCTATATGACTATTCTTCAGAGCACGAGAGATTGCTGAAATAGAGGGAATACAGAGAACATATACGGAATATACATAGATGCGATAAAGCACCTAAATTATTGGGATCGTCTCAAAGCTCTCCAATTGTACTCACTAGAAAGGAGACGAGAGAGATACCAAATAATATACACGTGAAAAATACTGGAGGGCCAGATCCAAAATTTACACAGTAAAATAACAATATACTGGAGTGAACGATATGGAAGAAAATGCAGAATAGAGCCAGTGAAGATCAGGGATGCCATAGGCACAATCAGAGAACACTGTATACTCATCAGAGGTCCACGGTTGTTCAACATCCTCCCAGCGATTATAAGAAATATTGCCGGAACAACCGTGGACATCTTCAAGAGAAAAACTAGATAATTTTCTTCAAGAAGTGCCGGACCAACCGGGCTGTGGTGGGTATGTGGGCCTGCGGGCCACTCCAAACAACAGCCTGTTGGACCAAGTTCTCACAAGTCAAGCCTGGCCTCGGGCTGGGCTTGGGGAGTAGAAGAACTCCCAGATCCCCATCAAGCAGGTATGATGTTAGATCTCTAGTAGAATATTATGCCTTGCACCTAACTAACTTTCCCGCCTCGGTTTTGAACAAACTAGAATACAGAAGGAAGCCTAGAGGATAATTCTTGGTGCCCCAAGATGCACCAGAATCATCAACATGAGGAAGAACTGAAGCTTCCGACCATACTAGAGAGAATCTTGCAAGTCAACACCACATTGTGTCTTTGTCATGAGAGACCCTATATCTCCTGCATTGCTCAGAGACAAATTATTCAGTGCTGCTAACATCCCTATTGACTGGTGTCAACATACTAACTCCTTATACGATAAATGGTTGAGTATAAATGCGTACAATCTCGTCCAACTGAGCATTGCTTTTAAATGCAATCGTCCTGTCTCTGATATTCCTCTTTATCTGTACCCCACCATTCAAGTATCATACACACCTGTCACCAAGAAAGGTAATGAGAATCTTGCTCTTCTCAAAGCTGTCACACTTGAAACAAGTGCCTCCTCCATCAAAAATCTTTGATCTCACGAGCATTGTGCCTGCACCGACGGCTCAGTCCAATCTTCAACTGGACGGACTGCAGCAGCATTTAGGTTTTATAGAAATAATATTTTCCCACAGACTACCAGTGTCAGGTTAAACAACTGTCTAGCATTGACCTCTACACAAACAGAACTAACCGCACTTCAACTAGCTACCAGTACATTGAAAAACACAGGAGGAATAATATTTTGTGATTCAAAGTCGGCTCTTCCAGCAATTAAAAATTCTGCAAGATCGATAGCAGGAACCTCATACTAGCAAATATAAATAACCTGATCATTGCACAGTGTAAATGATCAGGTTATCATTGCAAAGAGGGTTTAGAATCTCTTGAATGGATAACATCTCACATAAATACAACCCATCATAATGACAGACATTGCAACCAAATTTATTGTTAACAGGGCTGAAGTTGAATTAGACCCAGGTATCTCCATCTCTGTTGTCAAGACTATATTGTTTCTAACACTTAAGTCTAATAGGAGATCAATTATTGACTCTCAAAGGCCTGAAAGCACAAGCATAAAAAGCTATGTTATGTTCACATCTGAACCCCATGTTTATCGGCAGCACAAAACGTCCACTAGACTGTGCGACACAGTGGTTGCCAGGATAAGGTTGGGTTACCGTTACCTGTATCAGGTGGCTACAGGTGACGGATCTCCCAATCCTGAGCACTCCAGGTGCAAACTCTGAGCAGGAACCCGGTTTGGATTGCTTAATAACTGGGCATTCAGGGATCCATCACACTACATCACTGAATGCCCAGTTATTAGGCCATTCAGACCCGCCGGCATGAAATACCTAGGAGCTTTGCAATTAATTTACTAATTCTCTTGTTCTTGATGATATCCTCATAATGCACCCAGAGTGTTTCAGTGCAGACTACTGATCACACGGCCTTGTATGACCAACCATCCTGTTGATGGGTACTTTTAGCACCACGTAGCTACTTCTTGACCCCCACTGTACTCCCCTTCATATAGTCTGGGGCAGCTGCTCAAATGCTGATGTACCTAAATGTATTAATAAAAAAACGTTATATAATTTGCTGGAAAGGGGAATTGGGCGGAGGGTTCAGAGAGAAAGAAGAAGGATTTAATGGGTGGTTGGTTGAGGATAGCAGAGGAGAGATGGGTGGTGGGGAGAATAATGGAGAGGGGAGATAGGGGAAAGATATATGAAAGAGTGGTGAGACTGGGGGAGAAAGAGGGAGGCAAACAAGAGAGATTGCGATGGCTGACGAGTAAAAGAAATAAAGCTCTCGGAAGGACGTCTTGGAGTCGAGTACATACTTGAGAGCCGACCGTAGGCTCTCAAGTCAGAGATGAAACTCTATATGAAATCTGGCAACACGGCTCTGGGCAGCTCTCCTCAAGTGTTAAATGTACTGATGAAGAATAGTAGAGTGCTGCTAGTAGAGCTGCTGCTGCTGCTGCTGTTTCCACTACTGCTGGTTACTAACACTACTACTGTCACTACCAGATATCTACCTCCCCACCAGACACTCCCCACACCCACATAGGGAGAGGGAGGCTACACTTCGCAGCTCATTTGTTCATTTTTCAAATGCCCTTGACTACATCCATCATACATCCTTGACTACATATACATCCTGGCGTATATTTCTGGTTTCGCTTCCGGTCAGCCCTTGGCCAGTTTTTGGGCGTCCTTGGCACTCATCCGGCCCGCCCTTGGCACTCATCCGGCCCGCCCTTGGCACTCATCCGGCCCGCCCTTGGCACTCATCCGGCCCGCCCTTGGCACTCATCCGGCCCGCCCTTGGCACATCCGGCCCGCCCTTGGCACTCATCCGGCCCGCCCTTGGCACTCATCCGGCCCGCCCTTGGCACTCATCCGGCCCGTCCTTGACACTCATCCGACCCGCCCTTGGCTCCTTCCCAAATTCCAATGGGGTTCTTGTTGTTGAATTGGGAGGCATTATGGAACCAGCGAAGTCTTACAGGATCTTGACCACGCATGCACGCACGCACGAACGCGCGTACACACACATCAACCATGCTGGACCAAAGAGCCAGAGCTCAATCCCCTCAAGCACAACTAGGTGAATACTTGCGCATGTACATGGCCGTACACGCAGTTCGGTTTACAGATACGTCGGCTGCATGACTATTCTTACATCAAATTATAATTACTTCGTAATATTGAAATCTGAAGTTAAGAGATGTTACTCCATCCGACATTTCACCTTTTCAGGACAACTGAAACAAAGAATTCATCCGGTGACGCATTGAGGTCATTAGTGACGCACAAACACACCAACGAGGTCTTTAGTGACGCACAAACACACCAACGAGGTCACTAAGACGCACAAGCACAACTGGCTGGATGTCGCGACAGGTGATTACTAGAGTTCAGCCCTAGCAAATGCAAGGTGATGAATCTGGAAAAGCTGCAGGAGAAATTTTACCAAATGACAGGATGGCACTTCATTGAATCTAGACAAAAAAATGTCCGGTTGACATTAGAAAATATATACATGATAACATTGACGTATGTATGCACATACCAGCCACACGTTTATGCACACATACATACATACATAAATGCTCTGAAGCAGCCTAAAGTTACAATAATACGATCTCAGACGATACGAGAATTTTCAGAAATATGTATACTAAGAATATGCTAATTATACACTATGCATGCTAAGTATATACGGGGTATACTTAATGTATGGTATACAAACTGATAATATTAGAAGTCCAGTGTAGAATACCTGTGACAGGTATTCTACACTGGACAGCAGCAGCAGCAGCGCCTGAGAGCAGTCATATATCACATGGGACCAGCCATTACGACTCTTATGGCTCTTGAAAGAGATCAGAGTAAGGATGTGGGATGGGACGGTGTGGAGTTGGAATGACCACTTGGACCAGTCGGGGATTGAACACCGACCTGCATGAAGCGAGACCGTCGCTCCGCAGACAAGAAGATCTACCAGTGACTAAATGATATGTCGCCGCAGGGCTTTTGAGGGTGGTCGAGTGAAAGAACCTTCTTCGGTCCTTCGGTACTTGGAAAATTTCTTCGGTCGTTCGGTCCTTGGAAAATTTCTTCGGTCCTTTGGTCCTTGAAAAATTTCTTCGGTCCTTGGAAAATTTCTTCGGAACTTGGAAAATTTCTTCAGTCCTTGGAAAACTTCTTCGGTCCTTCTATCCTTGGAAAATTTCTTCGGTCGTTTGATCGCTGGAAAATTTCTTTGGTCCTTCGGTCCTTTGAAAATTTCTTTGGTCCTTCAGTCCTTGGAAAATTTCTTCGGTCCTTTGGTCCTTGGAAAATTTCTTCCGTCCTTGGAAAATTTCATTGTTCCTTCGGTACTTGGGAAAATTTCTTCGGTCCTCCGGTCCTTGGAATAGATAATACTTCAATAAATGTAAGGAATGATGGTAACAAAATAGTTTTGAATGTATGTAAGAATATATTGCAGTGGTGTAGTGTCCATATTAAAAAAGAAAAAGAAAGAGACATGATCAACAAAAAAAAAAGAACTTAAGGGATAGGTTAGAAAACCTTGACCTGCCTAAATTTTCAGGTCTTATAGCACATGGAAGCCGAATTGTTATGTTGTCATTCTGGCAATGCTTTCTTCTCTTAATTACCTTACCTGGGAATTAAAGGGCATTTCGGAATTGGAATGGACTGCGTAGTTGGGTAGTAAACGCGATAACGACTGTTAAGCTAGAAGTTAGCGCGATCAAATTTACAGGAAGGGGTCACTACCAGCGGTGATCTCTCATTCTGTAAATAATATTGAGTCATTTCCTTTCATCACACACAACGCATACACACGCACACACCCACCACACGCACAAACACAAGCACAAACACAAGCACAGGCACGAACACAGGAACACACGATCTATCGTGAAGTGTGCGAGGAACTCGATAAGAAATTCCAGGAAGTCTTCACAGTAAAGCGAGGAGAAGTTCCAGAGATAAGAGAAGGATTAGTTAACCAGGCACCACTTGAGGAGTTTGAAATTACCAGTGGGGGTGTAAGGAAGCTTTTGCTAGAGTTGGATGTGACGAAAGGCTATTGTCCCGGATGGAATATCGCCATGGATACTGAAGGAAGGAGCAGAAGCACTGTACCTGCTACTCTTCATAGTGTATAACCTATCACTGGCGACGGATGAATTGCCAAAAGTTTGGAAGACGGCAAACGTAGTCCCGATATACAAGAATGGGGATAGACAGGAGACACTGAACTACAGGCCACTGTCCCTAACTTGCATACCATTCAAGTTGATGGAGAAGATTGTGCGAAAAAAACTAGTGGAACATCTGGAGTAAATTAAGGAACTTTGTGACACAACACCAACATGGTTTCAGGGATGGCAAGTCATGTCTCACAGGATTATTTGAATTTTACGATCAGACAACGATCAGACCAGGCAAGAAGGAAAAGGGTGGGTAGACTGCATATATTTGGATTGCCAAAAGCCTTTGACACAGTGCCACACTAGGGACTAGTGCGAAAGCTGGAGATGCAGGCAGGAGTGAAAGAGAAGGTACTCCATTGGATAAGGGAGAACCTGAGTAACAGAAGACAGCGAGTCACTGTGAGGGGTGAGGCCTCAGATTGATGAGACTTCACCAGTGGGGTCCCGCAGGGTTCAGATCTACAGTTTCTAATATATGTAAATGATCTCCCAGATGGTATAGAATCATTCCTCTCATTGTTTGCTGATGATGCAGAAATTATGAGGAGGAGTAAGACGGAGGAAGATAATATGAGGCTACAAGATGACCTAGACAGACTGAATTAATGGTCCAACAAATGGCCACTAAAGTTCAACCCGAGTAAATGTAAGATAATGAAACTAGGCAGTGGAAACAGGAGGCCAGACACAGGATACAGAATAGGAGATGAAGTCTTTCATGAAATGGACAGAGAGAAATATGTAGGAGTTTATATCACACCAAACCTGTCTCCTGAAGTCCATATCTGCAGCGTATACATGGCTGGCTAACATCAGAACTGCCTTCAGGAACCTGTGCAAGGAATCATTCAGAACCTTGAATACCACATATGTAAGACCAATTCGGGAGTATGCAGCCCCAGCATGGAGCCCGTACCTTGTCAAGCACAAGACGAAGCTGGAAAAAGTTTATTTTTCACACACACACACACACACACACACACACACACACACACACACACACACACACACACACACACACACACACACACACACACACACCACGCACCGTAGTTTTAATAATAATAAAACCAGATGAGGCCAGTTGGTATAACCTCCGGAGTGAGCATGTGGCGGTGATCCCGACTCCCCCTAATGTTGGCCAGCTGTCGTTGTGTCCGGCTCGCCCTAATGTTGGCTGGCTGTCGTTGTGTCCGGCTCGCCCTAATGTTGGCCGGCTGTCGTTGTGTCCGGCTCCCCCTAATGTTGGCCGGCTGCCGTTGTGTCCGGCTCGCCCTAATGTTGGCCAGCTGTCGTTGTGTCCGGCTCGCCCTAATGTTGGCTGGCTGTCGTTGTGTCCGGCTCGCCCTAATGTTGGCTGGCTGTCGTTGTGTCCGGCTCGCCCTAATGTTGGCCGGCTGTCGTTGTGTCCGGCTCCCCCTAATGTTGGCCGGCTGTCGTTGTGTCCGGCTCCCCCTAATCTTGGCCGGCTGTCGTTGTGTCCGGCTCGCCCTAATGGCCGTGTCTTCACATTGCCACATTTACTACTTTCTGATAACTGGATGGAAAGTTATTATTTGTAAATTTTCTTAATATTTATTAGAATCGTAGTAAGGCAACTCTTACTCTCTTAATTACACTTCAAAGACAATTCAGGATGATCACTTATGGTTTGATGATGGACTTAAAGGCCTTCAACCACGGGAGGGGTTCTTGAGGCCAATCAAACACCTAAGAGGGCAATCAGCAAGTATTCTTTTTGTCCTGAACATGTAAAGTGAGTGTAGACTCTCAGTGTATATCAGAATGTGGTTTACACATCTCTGTATATATATATCGTAAGATGTTTACCCATTTGAACCCTAATTTCGCGTGTTAATCACAGCTAGTGCAGAATTATATTGCCTTGTTTGAATGCATAATTAAATTTCTGTATCCATGCGGTTATGAGGCAGTTTTAAGAGGCAATAATACATACGTTGCAGATCTCTCTCTCTGCCACTTTTTATGCAAGATTGTTTCCTTGAGATGCTGATCTGTGTTAAGGATTTTCCCTAACGTCCTGCCGTTGTTGGTCTTCTTAGTATCTCTTAGTATTCATGGTCACTTTGTCTCCTTAATAGCGAGGCCTCACCCGGGCGCGAGGGTTGTATTCTTATGGGACGATTCTACATTTATATTCAAGGAATTTGTGAGTATTCATGTGTTAAAAGATAATGTGGATATGTTATCTTGAGTATCAGTATATGGTTTTGATTTGGTTATTCCATTTGTTTTAGTATCCCCCTATAGCGGTTTTATTTATATATGGTGCGGGTAAAGTCATATATAAAAAGCAAGGTAATTTATATATTGTAAAATATATATGTTTTTTGTTTCTGTTTTTATGTAAAGCCTGAACAAGGGCCCCAAACTGGAGTATTGGTTGAGCTCCGGTTCTTGGCCTCTAGACCTTGCACTGGACTCAGTACGAAGGAAGAATTGAAACAGGAATTTC
>WNGS01141917.1:0-24961 GCA_020271785.1 Procambarus virginalis
CAAAATCAAGATCGAAAACCACATTTAGTATTGGGCCCCTGCGAAAGGAAGATGGAACTTTCACCGATGACAAATAAAGAAATGAGCGAGCTACTGAGGAAGCAGTACGACTCGGTTTTCAGCGAGCCATTAAACGCACTAAAGATCGGTAACCCAAATGAATTTTTCATGGATATGATACCAACATCAAATCATATATCAGACGTCACCCTATCCCCCCTGGACTTTGAAGAAGCCATAAACAGTATGCCTATGCACTCTGCACTAGATATTAAATCACTGCACATTGTCTCATGTGTATTATACATATATAAAACGCTGAACTGTAATGCCAATCCTGACCTCAAAAGCTTCATTGAAGTTGTAACAGAACCCATGAGCACCACACCAGAAATAAATACAGTTTTGATATTCCAAGAGTACGGCTTAATCAAACTAGAAATGCTCTACAAATCAAGGGACCCGAATGTGGAATGACCTCCCCAACCATGTTAAAGACTGTACCTCTCTCAACCAGTTTAAGATTAAAACTAAACACTACCTAACAAATTCCCTGTAACCTACCTTACCCTCTATTGTCAACCCATGTCTGTTATTTTTTTTAATCAACGCTGTTGTCAACCTTTTGTATTTGTGCTGCTTTTTCAGTCATGTTCCCCTTTTTTTTTATCTTTATTTGTATTTGTTCTCAACACATTTATTCTTTATGCTCAATTACTATTAAGTTCTAGATATTAATGTTCTTCCTGCCCGAAACGCATTGCGTAATAGTGGCTTTAGGCATTGTATGTACTAGCTCTATCTATAATTCGATCCATTAATGTAACATCACTTGTATGTATGTACTTACCTGAATAAACATATTTATTTATTTTTTTATTTCTTTATAAATCCATCACTCTCTGTAAAATCTCTTGTATGTATGTACCTTACCTAAATAAACATTTGATTTGATTTGATTTGATTTGAAGTAAAGGTTTACTCCCAGTGATTCAAACTCATCCCCTATGTGCAGGTCATCAATAATCTGTGCGGGAATGTTGTTATTTACAAAAGTGATGAGACCCCGCTTTCTTTCCCCGAGGGCAGGGAGAACTTGCAATAACCATCAATCAAATCAAATCAAATCAAAGTTTATTTAGGTAAGGTACATACATACAAGAGATTTTACAAAGAGTGATGGATTTATAGATAGGGCTAGTACATACAATGCCTAAAGCCACTATTACGCAAAGGGTTTCGGGCATGAAAAGCTTAAATGACTAGGGCTTAATACTAATTGAGCATAAGGAATAAAATGAGTTGAGAACAAAAATAAAAAAAGAGTTAAGAAGGGGGAATATGGCTGAAAAAGCAGCACAAATACAATTCGGTCGACAAACAACGTCATTTAAAAAAAAAAACAGACATTGGTTGACAATAGAGGGGTAAGGTAGGTTACAGGAATTTATTAGGTATAGCTTCGTTTTTATCTTAAACTGGTTGAGAGAGGTACAGTCTTTAACATGGTTGGGAAGGTCATTCCATATTCTGGGTCCCTTGATCTGTAAAGCATTTCTAGTTTGATTAAGTCGTACTCTAGGAATATCAAAACTGTATTTCTTTCTGGTGTGGTGCTCATGGGTTCTGTTACAACCTTCTATGAAGCTTTTGAGGTCAGGATTGGCATTACTGTTCACCGTTTTATATATGTATAATACACATGAGAGAATGTGCAGTGACTTAATATCTAACATATTCAGAGATTTGAGTTGGGGTACCGAGTGATGTCTGGGGCCAGAGTTGGATATTGTCCTAATAGCAGCTTTGTGTTGAGTGATTAGAGGACGTAAATGATTTTGGGTAGTAGAACCCCAAGCACAAATACCATAGTTGAGATATGGATTGATGAGGGAGTAATAGAGAGTCACCAGGGCAGGGCGGGGTACATAATATCTGATCTTAGAAAGAATGCCAACAGTTTTTGAAACTTTTTTTGATATATTTAGAATGTGTCCCTGGAAATTCAGCTTGTGGTCAATGAGAATGCCAAGGAATTTGCCATCTAATTTGTTACAAATTTGGGTATTGTTTATTTTGAGATTTATTTGATTAGAGGATTTATTGCCAAACAGAATATAAACTGTTTTGTCAATGTTAAGGGTGAGTTTGTTGGCAGTTAGTCAAAGATGGACTTTATTTAGCTCAGTATTTACTGTGGCATTTAGAGCAAGGGGGTCAGGACTAGAGTAAATGAAGGTTGTGTCGTCAGCAAATAAAATTGGTTTGAGGTGTTGGGAGGCATTTGGAAGGTCATTAATGTGGATGAGAAAGAGGAGAGGACCAAGTATGTTGCCCTGAGGAACACCAATGTTGATGGGTAGGGTGGGAGAAATTGAATTATTCACAGAAACATACTGGAGCCTGTCAGTAAGGTAAGATTTGAGGTATTGCAGGGAGTGTCCTCTGACTCCATAATGATGTAATTTAAGAAGAAGGTTTTGGTGGTTGACAGTGTCAAAAGCCTTACGCAGGTCCACAAATAACCCAACAGGGACCTCATTTTTATCAAGAGCTGCATGAATCAAGTTAATCATACCAATAAGTGCATCATTAGTGCTTTTTTTGGGTCTGAAGCCATATTGGCAAGAGCTAAGTATATTGTGTTTGGCTAGATAAGAGTACAGCTGCTTGTAGATTAGTTTCTCAAATATTTTGACAAGTTAGGCAGGATTGATATAGGTCTGTAGTTGTTAACATCTGTGAGATCACGACATTTGTGTACAGGGGTTACTCTCGCATTTTTTTAGAATATCTGGAAAGGTTTGGAGTTCAAGTGACTTGTTGAAGAGCAATGCAATAGCAGGGGCTAAAGTTCTGGAGGCTTTTTTGTAAATTAAAGTTGGTATCTCCTCAAGGGCACTAGACTTGGTTTTAAGGGAAAGGATTATCTCATTGACGTCAGTGGAATTAATAGGCTTTAGGTACAGAGACTGTGGATAGTTACCTGTAAGATAGTCCTTAACATCAGTACTGGAAGATGGAATATCATTTGCAAGGGATGACCCAATGGAAGAGAAGAACCTATTGAACTCAATAGCAGATTCAGAGGCTGAAAGCTGACCATCGTCATTGAACAGGAGTGTTGGTTTGTTATTTAAAATCTTCTTTGATCCCAATATTTGTGAAATTGTGCTCCAAGTTTTTTTAATGTTGCTCTTTATTTGGGTAAATTTATCTTCGTAGTATTTAGTTTTGGCTCGTCTAATTATCTTAGATAGCAATAATGCGTAATTCTTTGAGAATTCTTTGGAGACAATTCCTAACCTATACTTCTTCTCAAGGTCATGTTTTTTATTAATACCTTACCTTACCTTGAGTATACCTTGAGGTGCTTATGGGGCTTAGCGTCCCCGTGGCCCGGTCATCGACCAGGCCTCCTGGTTGCTGGACTGATCAACCAGGCTGTTGGACGCGGATGCTCGCAGCCTGACGTACGAGTCACAGCCTGGTTGATCAGGTATCCTTTGGAGGTGCTTATCCAGTTCTCTCTTGAACACTCTGAGGGGTTTGCCAGTTATGCCCCTTATGTGTAGCGGGAGCGTGTTGAACAGTCTCGGGCCCCTGATGTTGATGGAGTTCTCTCTCAGAGTACCAGTTGCACCTTTGTTTTTCAACGGGGGTATTCTGCACATCCTGCTATGTCTTCTGGTCTCAGGTGATGTTATTTCTGTGTGCAGGTTTGGGACCAGCCCCTCTAATATTTTCCATGTGTAAATTATTATGTATCTCTCCCGCCTGCGCTCAAGGGAGTACAGATTTAGGCTCTTTAGTCGGTCCCCATAGTTTAGGTGTTTTACCGAGTGGATTCTAGCAGTAAAGGATCTCTGCACGCTCTCCAGGTCAGCAATTTCTCCAGCTTTGAAAGGGGCTGTCATTGTGCAGCAGTACTCCACTCTAGAGAGCACCAGCGTTTTGAAAAGTATCATCATCGGTATAGCATCTCTAGTGTGAAAAGTTCTTGTTATCCAACCTGTCATTTTTCTTGCAGTTGTGACGGCTACTTTATTGTGTTCTTTAAAGGTAAGGTCTTCCGACATGAGTACACCCAAATCCTTTACATTGCCTTTTCGTGCTATGTTATGATTTGCCTGAGTTTTGTACGTGGTTTCCGTTTTTATATTTTCATTTTTTCCATAGCGCATGAGCTGGAACTTATCTTCGTTAAACACCATATTATTTTCTGTAGCCCATAGAAAGACCTGATCTACATCTGACTGGAGGTTTGCCGTGTCCTCTATGTTGCCTACTCTCATGAAGATCCTGGTGTCATCTGCAAAGGATGATACAGTGCTATAGGTTGTGTTCTTGTCTATGTCCGATATGAGGATGAGAAAAAGTACTGGGGCAAGCACAGTACCCTGGGGGACTGAGCTCTTAACGGTTGATGGGCTGGATTTTATTTTGTTGACTATTACACATTGGGTTCTGTTGGTCAGGAAATTGTAGATCCATCTGCCTATTTTTCCGGTAATTCCTTTTGAGCGCATTTTATGTGCAATAACACCATGGTCACATTTATCAAAAGCTTTTGCGAAATCTGTGTAAATTACATCAGCGTTTTGTTTGTCTTCCATAGCATCTAATGCCATATCATAGTGGTCCAGCAACTGCGACAGGCAAGAGCGCCCTGTTCTGAAACCATGTTGTCGGGGGTTATGGAGATGCTGTGCTTCCATGTATTTTGTGAGCTTACTTCTTAGCACTCTCAAAAATTTTAATGATGTGCGATGTTAACGCTATCGGTCTGTAATTTTTTGCCTCTGCCTTATTTCCTCCTTTATGAAGTGGTGCTATCTCTGCTGTTTTTAGTATATCAGGAATAATGCCAGTATCTACACTTTGTCTCCACAGAATGTGGAGGGCCTGCGATAGTGGTTTTTTGCAGTTCTTGATGAATATGGAGTTCCATGAATCCGGGCCTGGTGCAGAGTGCATAGGCATACTGTTTATGGCTTCTTCAAAGTCCAGGGGGGATAGGGTGACGTCTGATATATGATTTGATGTTGGTATCATATCCATGAAAAATTCATTTGGGTTACCAATCTTTAGTGCGTTTAATGGCTCGCTGAAAACCGAGTCGTACTGCTTCCTCAGTAGCTCGCTCATTTCTTTATTGTCATCGGTGAAAGTTCCATCTTCCTTTCGCAGGGGCCCAATACTAGATGTGGTTTTCGATCTTGATTTTGCATAGGAGAAAAAATATTTCGGGTTTCTCTCTATTTCACGGATGGCCTTTTGCTCTCTTTGCCTCTCCTGCGTTTTGTATGATTCTTGTAGCTTGAGTTCATTTTTTCCTATTTCGCTACCTAGCCTTCTTCGCCGTTCCTGAGATAGGGTGTGATTCTCAAGTTGTTCCACGATTCGTTTTCTTCGCTTATATAGGGAACGACGTTCTCGTTCCAATCTGCATCTCTTCCTCTTTTTTCTTAGGGGGATGCGGTTTGTACATATTTCTAGTGCTACTGAGCTTATTTTTTCCAGGCACTGGTTCAGGTTCGCATTTTCTAGCTGTTCTTCCCAGTTTATTTCTGTGAAGTCCTGGTTTATTTGCTCCCAGTTTATCTGTTTATTGTTGGATTTGAATTTGCTGAAATCTCCTCCACCGGGAATCTGGACTGGTTTTGGAGGTCTATTCTCCATGGTTGTCATAACTTCAATTAAGTTGTGATCTGAGTAACAGGTATTTGTAATCATTATGTTCCTGATCAATTCATCATTATTAGTGAAAATGAGGTCCAGCGTGTTCTCCTTCCTAGTTGGTTCTACTATTTGCTGGTTTAAGGCAAACCTGTCGCACATCCGTAGCAAGTCATTTGCATGTGCCTGTTCATTAAGGCATTTTAATGGTTCATTAAGGCATTAAGGTTCATTAATGGATTTAAGTATTCCCTTTGTAAGCCAGGGATTGTTTAGCCTTTTGGTTGTGACTTGTTTTGTAAGCATAGAACAGTGGGTGTTATAAAGGCTAAGAGTTTTTTGACAAAAAGATTGCACTGCTAGGTTGATGTCCCCTATGTTACCTAACTCGAACTCCCAGTTGACATTATCAGCAGCAGTTATAAAATTGTCTAAGGCAGTTTCATTGTGCAGCCTAAAACTTAACTCCCTTGACTCTAGAGGTGGTTTGCTAATGTTAGTTAAAAGAAATATGGGGTAATGGTCTGTAGTGCTATGGGTGATTATACCTGAAGTAAGCATAAGGTTATGTTTGTCCAGATGTGATCTAGAGTCGTGGCGGTACTATCAGTGATTCTAGTAGGTCTAGTGATTAAGGGTATGAGGAAGCAGGAATTCACAGTTAAGGAAGCTAACAGCAGTATGCTGTTCAGTCTCGCAGAGGTCAATATTAAAGTCCCCTGCGATAATTAGATGGTTTTTGTTCAGTCTGTTATCGAGTATTAGATTTCTAAGGTTTGAGTTTAATTCGGACACATCAGTGTTAGGAATTCTATAAACTGCACCCACAGACAGGACAGACTCGGCACCCTTGACTCTGAAGCTGGCGAAGATATACTCCCCACAGCAGTCTCTAGTTCTAATTACTTTTAAGCATGTTAGTTCTTGGTGGTAGTAAAGAGCAGTACCACCACCTCTCTGAATTTGACGACAGTTGAGAATTGCCGAGTAGTTAGGCATGTTAAAGAGTTGAGTAGTGTCCTCTTTCAACCACGTTTCAGTAAGTATAATAAAAGAGAATTTGTTGTCAATAGTTTCAATCAAGGCACTAACATCATCGAAGTGTTTACCTAGGGATCTAACGTTCAAGTTGATTACAGAGATATTGTGATTATGTGTTAATACATTGTTCACATCTTTTGCTGCAAAATATCTGCAATTTAGATCATTAAAGTGATGATTGTCATAGATAGTGGATGAGAGGTTTAGTTCTGGGTCTATACTTGTCTGCATAAAAAGGCTGGTTGCAGGAAAACAAGGCAAGAATGGCAAATTACAAAGTAGAATTAAGCTATAAAAGGGGGAAAAATATATGAGCAAGACTATACGAAACAAACACAAAATGAACAACAAAAGACAAAAATGAGGTAGCTTACAAGGGTACAATGGAGTAAGGGAGTATGGCGAGGCTAGGCAACCTAGGTAATAAATGAAATCAAAGAAAAAAACATATAAACATAGACTATACAATACAAAAGATATAGATATACAAAACAAAGATATAAACAAGACTATACAATACAAAAACAAAATGAACAAAAAAGAAAAAATGAGGTAGATTGCTTACAAGTACTCTCAGGTACACTGTAAGTAACAATTTGCAATTTAAGACACAGGCAAAGCCAGGGGTACAATGGAGTAAGGGAGTATGGCGAGGCTAGGCAAACTAGGTAATAAATGAAATCAAAGAAAAAAGTTGAATAATAAACATAGGCAAATTTAAGCTAATCATTATTAACTATAACTAGTTCAGTTGTGACTGAATAATTAATAAGATCTAAAGAAATATTAATGCACTCAATTAATTAAGTCCAGTAAAAGACTAGTAAAGAGTAAATTAAAAATTAAGTTAAAAAGTGAAACAAGGAGACTTAAGATACCTAGCCCGCACTAGGTGACAAGAGAGTTAATTAAGTTGATTCATTGAGAGTGATAATAAGGTGAGACAAACCACATTGGGAGAGGAAAGTGTTGAGGTTCTCTTCATTAGCAAATATAAACATTTTACCCCCTGCAGTCTTTCTCACTTTAATCAATCCATCTCTAACAAAGCACTGATGAATCGCCTCTGGGTTTTGATGAGGGATTTGACGCAGGCGGTAGAGGAGTTGCTGTCTTTTCCTAGTCAAGCACTCGTTGATGTATATTCCCTTCCGTTGGGATGCAGCTGTCCGGACAAGATGCGATTTCATGGACTGAACCGCTGAACCTTGGGTTGAAGTCATCACCTACCATCGTCTCCTGTAGCACTATGACGTCAGTTTGGTGTTCACGGAAGTACTGTATGATGTCATTAATTCTATTGCGAACTCCATTACAGTTCCATTGCAGTATAGTGAGATATTGTTCATTGTTATTATCCATTTTGAGGTTGTTTGTCATCAGCTGCACGTGTGTAATTATTATGTTCACATGTGTCATCGTGTATTCCATGGTGTTTGGTGTTACTGTGTGTACTGGCGTCACTGTGTACACTGGTGTTATTGTGTGCACTGGCGTTACTGTGTTCACTGGTGTTACTGTGTGCACTGGTGTTACTGTGTACACTGATGTGCTGGTGTCCTAGTTGTGTCTGCTGACGTACCTCGGCAGTATGTGTTGCATCATCTTGCACCAGGCTCTGGCTTGCAGGACCTCCACTTGATGGACTCTGCCGTTGCAGGATTTGGAGGATTTGTTCCTGAGTGTTCTTAATATGGCAGAGGGCTTTCTCAAGTTCCGTCTGCTTTTGCAATATTTGGTGGACAACTGGATGAGATCTTATCACGCGGTCTAATATTACTGTAACACAGACCTGAGTGACGACCTCCTGGGGGTCAGGAGTGCCTGGAGGGGGAGGCAGATGGGAGACAGTGGAGGGGTCTGATTCATTGGTATGGGTTTGGAGGTTAGGTGGTGGTGGTGTGACACCGTGGGTAGAGATTGAGGTGTGGGTGGGTGGGTGGGTTCCCTGGAGGGGAAAGAGGTGGGAAGGCCTCAGGGATGGGGGAGCGGTGTTGGCTGGCTACACCGCCCCTGCCCCACGACTGATCCCCCCCCCCACCCTGGGTTCCCCTGTTCACTGAGTGATCACTACCCCAGACTGTTGTCGGTCTACTGTGAGCTGGACCCTGGGCTGGTCCCTGAACTGGACCCTGGGCTGGTCCCTGAACTTGACCCTGGGCTGGTCCCTGAACTGGACCCTGGGCTGGTCCCTGAACTGGACCCTGGGCTGGTCCCTGAACTGGACCCTGGGCTGGTCCCTGAACTGGTCCCTGGCTTGCTGTGGTACTGTTAACGGAGCCATTCCCGCCCCTGTTTACTGGACCACCTGCGGTTTGATTCGGTGGTTTCGAGCCCCGCCATGTAGGCCTCGCGCTGCAATACCTGTTCCAAGCATGGTGGGGTTGCTTGCAGCTGGCACATTTAGGTGTTACCCCGCCACTCCCACCTGGTGCAAACTTAGCTAGGCACTGCTTGGTGTCGCGAGAGCCACTGCAACATCCACACCTAATTGGGCGATCACATTGCCACGTTCTGTGATCCCACCGTTGACAGTTGCCACACAAGGACGGGCTGCCAATATACCTCTCCACTTTGCACGCCATCATGCCTGGTATTTTAATGACTTGGGGCAGGTCTCCCTTCCACATAGCAATTGCTTGATTTTTGGCCAGTCCCCCTGGTCCAGTGTTGCGCTCCACCCAAACAATCTGTTCATGGTCCTTGAGAAATTCCACGTCAACATGAATACTATAGTTCTTAATTATAATTTTAGTTTGTCATGTCTGTGGGTTTGCTTCCAACAATTGAACGTTCTTACCTTCATACTCGAGACTGGTCTCTGTGAAGTACTTCAGGGCACTGTAACCCTGCACCCGTGCACTAACATTGCCACCTATACACCTGGTCTCTATGCGATACTTTGTGCTGTGGGCGCGGGCGGCCTCAACAATCCATCTGTACTTATCTGCTGCTGTCAATCCCATTGCAGGAAAGATTAGGGTGTGCCACTCACTGTCTTCGTCTTGTCGTCGTTGTTGTTGTTGTTGTTAAGGTTGCTGCTGCTGTTGCTGCTCACCCTGTCGCTGTAACCTGTCCCGGTTCCTGCTGTTTCTGCCTTTGACTACTTGGTAGGGACCATCATCGTCTGTTGTAGAGTCACTTGTACCAGTACTGTTGGAGGACCCCGGGTTGGGATCCTCGCCGGAGGGCCCCGGGTGGGGATCAGCACCTGGGGGCCCCCGGCGTGGACAGGAGCCCCCGCCGGGGGGGGGGGAGAGATAGGGTTTCCGGGCACACCAGCCATGGTCACTTGTCTCAAAGTCTTACTCTTCGTGTCAACAACCATCTATTTGCTGCGGCTCACTTCATGTGTTGTTGGGTGGTATGTCTTCAACACTGCACTCTAACCTACACACACACATGTACATATAGACACCTATCAGGCACAAGGTTTACACCCACACGTAGTGTAGGGGCACTATATGTATATGTTTTCAATGTTTTTCATTTTTTATTTTATTTATATACTCTCTCATCATACTTTCATGCAAGAGGAGCCACACATCAATGGTTTATCCAATAAAATCAGCAGACTTCTAGATGTTACTACTGCTTGGCTTAGACTCGGTTACAAGTATCTCTGTGAATTCTCATTATCTAAGTGGATAAATGGTCTAAGTGCTCTAACTAATTACCCTCTGTTAAGTTTGACCTCATACAATCAGCTGGTAAGCAAAAAACCAACCTCTATATAAATGAGTGCCTTACAAAGCAGCGTGGATCCCTCCTCTTCAGGCTGCGAAAAATTCACAAACTAAACCCTGGTCTTATCAAGCAGTGCTACACTAGGAATGGAACGATCATTGCAAAGAAGGAAAGTGCAGGAAAAAGATATGAAATAAAGTGTGACCAACAACTACTGGCCTTCTTTAGTGATTGTGGTATATCTGAAAATCTGAACCCGACCAATGCCAGTATTTAAAATAAATCTTTCAGTGCCTGAGCCTAACCAAATTTAATCTATCTTTGTCCAAGGTGCTGTCTCTGCCTTACCATTTACCTAATGTTCTCTCATTCATATAATTTCCTAAATAATCAGTCAAGTCTCCATGCACTTATGCAAGCATCTACCTCAGTATCATTGTAAAATTTTACTCTTAAATCTAATCTTACCCTATTCTTTTTAAATTTAAATTTAATTATACTGATTTATGTCATTTATTGAAATTAATTATTGATCTCATTTTGTTCTCTTAATTAAGTTCATACTAATTATAGGTTAAAAACTAAGCTAAATAAATTTATTATCTTTAACACTATTTTACTTTACAATTATCATTTGTCAAATTTTTTATACATTCATCTTGACAGTCTCTACCGATTTTTTGTTCTCTCCACCAAACTTGTGTATCCTTCATGGCTATCTAGTGACCTTTATTCTACTTCTAATTGTTTCAATTCTTTTGTCTACTTGCATTTATTGTTGTGTTTTGCTATAATTATTCTCTAATTATAGCAGATTTGGTATTTATGTAAGCATTTACCTCAGTGTCTTAGTAAAATCTTGCTCATAAATATAATCTTACCCTGTTACTTTTTTTTTAATTTTTAAATTTAATTGTAATTTGATTTATACATCATTTATTGTAATTAATTATTGAGCTCATTTTGTTTTCTTAAGTTCATACTAATTATAGATTCACAACTAAGCTATATTAAATAATTTATTTTTAAGATTATTTTTACTTACGATTATTACCTGTCTCTATTTTTTGCTATATATTATCCTTGTCAGTCTACTGAATTTTTCTTTTCTCTTAACCTAACTACTGTATCCTTCCTGGCTATCTACGGGGATCTTTACTCTACTTCAAATTGTTTCTATTTTTTGTGTACCTACGTTTATTGTTGTGTTTTGCTATAATTACTTTCTATTTACAGCAGATTTAGTATTTAACAGTTCCTGTAATTGCTTATATCTTATTGTATCGTGACATTATTTTATCTATATGCTTACTGATATTGATCCTGATCGAAATCTTCTGTCCCATATCCACACAAATCAGCACATTGATCATCATTATTGCAGGTATTACACAGCAAATCTTGCAAAAAACAAACTCCTAAATTTATTTATTTATTTATTTTATTTATTTATTCATATACAAGAAGGTACATTGGGAATGTGAGAATATATAATATGGTAATTACAATCTTGTAAAGCCACTAGTACGCGCAGCGTTTCGGGCAGATCCTTAATCTAAGAAAATTTTAAATAGGTAAATACTAGCAAAATTTATAAAAAGAAATGATAACAGTTACATGGCAAGAAGAAGAAAAAAAAAAGATGAGAGAAAATTGTAGGTACAGTATAATAAAGCACTTAGGTAGCTAAGATTGATTGCAAAGATAGCTTGAATGGTAGTTGACAAAAATTGGTAGGCACAATACAGCAAATGGCTAGCACATAAAGGAAGACAGCAATGAACACAATGATAAGGTTGTTTGGGTTAAATACATAAGAATTAGGAGATTGGGTAACACTAGGTACAGAGCAAAAATAAAGCTCAGTGTAGGAAACTAAAAAGATGAAATTAAGTACTTTTTGGTTTTGTTTTTAAATAAGGCAAAAGTTTTACAGTTTTTCAATTCACTAGGGAGTGAGTTCCATAGACTAGGTCCCTTAATTTGCATAGAGTGTTTACACAGATTAAGTTTGACCCTGGGGATATCAAAGAGATATTTATTTCTGGTGTGGTGATAATGGGTCCTATTACATCTGTCCAGAGAGAGTTTCAGAGCATGGTTTGCATTTAAGAACAGGGTTTTGTAGATGTAGTTGACACAAGAGAATGTGTGGAGGGAGTTAATATTTAGCAAGTTTAGGGATTTAAACAAGGGAGCTGAGTGTTGTCTGAAAGCAGAGTTAGTTATTATTCTGATAGCAGATTTTTGCTGGGTGATGATGGGCTTAAGGTGGTTTGCAGTGGTAGACCCCCATGCACAGATACCATAATTAAGATAGGGGTAGATTAGAGCATAATAGAGAGAGAGGAGAGCAGAGTTAGGAACATAATATCTGATTTTGGAGAGTATACCAACTGTCTTAGAAACTTTCTTAGTTATGTGTTGAATGTGGGTGCTGAAGTTGAGTCTCTTGTCTAGGAATAGGCCAAGAAACTTGCCATCATTTTTATTACTGATGTTAATGTTGCCTATCTGTAGCTGAATTGCATTTGATGATTTGCTTCCAAATAAGATGTAGTAAGTCTTTTCGATGTTTAATGTTAGTTTGTTAGTTGACATCCATAAGTGGACTTTTTTTAATTCATTATTCACAACATTATTTAGTGTATGTGGGTTGAGGTCTGAATAGATAAGAGTAGTATCGTCAGAAAACAATATAGGTTTGAGAATATTAGAGACATTAGGCAGATCGTTTATATATATAAGAAATAGAAGAGGTCCTAAGATACTGCCCTGTGGCACTCTAACGGTAATTGGTAGAGTGGAAGAAGTTGTATCATTGATAGTTACATATTGGTGTCTGTGACTAAGATAGGATCGGATGTAGTCAAGGGCAAGGCCTCGGATTCCATAATGCTGGAGTTTAAGTAAGAGGTAGTTTTTTTTTTTTTTTTGAGATATATACAAGAGTTGTTACATTCTTGTACAGCCACTAGTACACGTAGCGTTTCGGGCAGGTCCCTGGAATACGATCCCCAATTAGTTGTGATTAACTAATCAGTTGTGATTAACAGATCAGTTGTGATTAACAGTATCAAAGGCTTTTCTTAGGTCAATGAAGAGTCCAATCGGAAACTCATTTTTGTCAAGGGCTGAGTAGATTACGTCAAGGAGACTAATGATTGCATCGTTGGTGCTCTTTTGGGACCGGAAGCCAAACTGGCAGGGGCTGAGTATGTCGAATTTTGCGAGGTAGGAATAGAGCTGTTTGAAAATAATTTTTTCAAATATTTTTGATAGAATGGGTAGATTTGATATGGGTAGATTTGTGTGTGTGGAGTGATGGGGAAGATTTTGTTCCACAAATTCCCGACTTTGACAATAGAGATGTGGGAATTACATATCTTTTCCCTGATACTGGTGACGAAATATGTGAAATGGACTTCTTTACTGCATATTTCGATGAGCCGCTCATGGAACACATTGTTCATGAAACAAACAGACTTGCGGCCGATCTCATTGAAGGTGAGGAAGTTTCAGAATTTTCACGACTACAGCGTTGGAAAGAGACAACTGTTGGTGAACTGTATTTGTTTTTCGCAATTTGCATGTTGATGAAACATTGTGTGAAACACGTAATTTCAGATTATCGGAGCAAAGACAACGCTGTTCCAACACCATTGTTCGGGAAATATATGTCCCGAGACAGATTTCTGTTGATTCTACGGTGCATTCATTTTGCAAATAATGCAGACGAGACACAAGATGATAGGCTTTAGAGGGTAAGGCACGTGCTAAATGACCTGATTGGAAAGTTCCAAGATTACTACGTACCAGCTCAGAAGCTGGTTATTGATGAATCTCTTGTGCTTTTCAAAGGACGTGCTGCCTTCATGCAGTATATTCCCTCAAAACGTCACCGATTTGGACTGAAATTCTTTGTGCTCTGTGACTGTGAATCAGGAATGGTGTTACACATGATACTTTATTCAGCCACAAATGTAGATATTCCTGCTAATGACGAACATGGCTTCTCAGGTAGTGTGGTGAAGTCACTGCTTGCACCATATCTGAACAAGGGCCACATATTATACACAGATAACTATTATACCAGTCCCATGCTAACTAAATTCCTGCTTGATAATAAGACTGGAGTGTGTGGAACAGTAAAACCAAAACGAAAGGAAATGCCTGTGTTTGACACTGCTATGCAAGTAGGTGATTGCGAGGTAAGAAAAAGTAGTGCAGTGCCTTCAGTGCGGTGGAAAGACAGACGTGAAGTGAACATGTTGACCACCATTCACCCTGGTACAATGGTGGACAGTGGCAATGTGAACAGAACAACAAAGCAAATAATATATAAGCCAGATTGTGTGATGGACTACAACATCAACATGCGTTTAGTTGATAAATGTGACATGATGGTAGGTGCTGTAGAGTGTGTACGGAAGACTGTGAAGTGGACGAAGAAAATGATTTTCCACCTTATTGACATAACAATGCTGAACAGTTACAACATGTTTCTTGTGAAGACAGGTAGAAAACCATATTTCCGTTCGTTTAGTTTTCAAGTTGTGAAACAGTTGCTAGGTAAATTTGGCAAGGACACACCTGGCATACAAAGACCCATTCGAGACCCAATATTGAACCTTGCTCCTGCACCCAGGATCGCTTACAGGGAGGCCTTTCTGATGCACCAAATCAAGAAATTACCACCAACTGGAGCTCGTGCAGCAGGCCAGCGTCGGTATGTTGTGTGTTCCAGTACCAAATTGAGGCCACAGAAACGTAAATTGGTGTTGACATGGTGCGAAGCTTGTGCCGTCCCTCTGTGCCATATCGACTGTTTCGCACAGTATCACAGTCTCCAGGAGTACTAAATGTGTAATTCTTTGGTAAATAAATGTGCATATCAAGTTAACTTTTGTGTTTATATTGAAAAAAACAAAAATACATTGAATATTTTCTGTAAATTATACCATTTTGGTTGGCATACTTGTGACACTAATATGTGAGCGCCCAGTGAGTTTATACCATTTTTATTATAATACAACGTCTATTGCTAATAATTGGAATAATACTAGCGAAAAAAAATTGTGTAAAATGACCCAAGAATACTTTAAATAATTCAGCGAAAATAAATTCGCGGCAATTCGGGCCGCGTGAGCGGCCGTGAGTGATGGCTGGCTGACGCAGCACCCTTGAGCGCTCACGTTCTGTGATGTCATCGGCCAACTTCTCGGCTCAATTGTGTCATTGGTATGTATAATAGATTTTTTTTATTATTTTTCCCGTGCTCAGGGGACTCAAATTAACATGTTTAGAAGACGAAAAAAAAAAAATTCTTGCGCACAGGGGTGTATATGTCCCTAGGACCCCTGAGCAGTGTAAGGGTTATTTTCCGAAACACGATTTTTTACATATGGAGTCGGATAGTTGTTTCGTACCCATTGTAAGACGGCTTCATTGTCAGACCATATAATGACATCTTTGATGTTCATGGTAGACAAGACTTGTTTGATATGCACAGCTAAGCGTGTGCCAGCTAGCAATGCAGTTAGTTCCATCTGAGGCAAAGTCCTCTTTTTTAATGGAGCAACTCTGGCCTTAGAGGTGATAAGATATGATTAATGGGAAGTCACTAAGTAAGCACAAGTTCCAAAGGCTTTGGCTGACAAGTCTGCGATTACATGTAGTGATACTTCATTTTCCTCGACTATGTGTCTCGGAAAGACTATCTTTTCGACTAAAGTTTGTTCGTGAGCAACTTCCATCCAAGCTTTTTGTAACTGGAGTGGTAGTGGATCATCCCAACCAACTTTAGTCTTCCAAGCTTCTTGCACCAATAAACGCCACTTGATAGTTAAAGGATTTAATAGACCAAGTGGGTTGAATATTTTACTAACTTGTGAAAGCAAATCCCTTTTTGTGGCAATGCAATAATTTACTGGTACAATTTGATTGATATTGTGTCCGAGATTAGATCCCATTCCATACCTAACACCTTTTGTGATTCTGGTATGTGATATTTAGGGTAATCTCTTGCTATTTGATTATTCAATGCATTATTAGAGGCCTATGACTGTAATGGCATGTTGGCACCTTGTAGCTCCTTGTTAGCCTCTTGATATAATTGTAACAGTTCAGTAGTACTGTTAACTGTCCCTTGAAAATTATCTACATATAGATTTTGACTAATTTCAGCCTTATTTGCAAACAATCATTTAGACTGGTTCCTTGGGGTCCAGATTTAGAGCTACAATTAAAAAATATCCATAAAGGAGTCGTTTTTGATTCTCTTAGAAAGAATGCCAACAGTTTTTGAAACTTTTTGTGATATATTTAGAATGTGTCCCTGGAAATTCAGCTTGTGATCAATGAGAATGCCAAGGAATTTTCCATCTAATTTGTAACAAATTTGGGTATTGTTTATTTTGAGATTTATTTGATTAGAGGATTTATTGCCAAACAGAATATAGAAAGTTTTGTCAATGTTAAGGATGAGTTTGTTGGCAGTTAGCCAAAGATGGACTTTATTTAGCTCAGCATTTACTGTGGCATTTAGAGCAAGGGGGTCAGGACTGGAGTAAATGAAGGTTGTGTCGTCAGCAAATAGACATGGTTTGAGGTGTTGGGAGGCATTTGGAAGGTCATTAATGAAGATGAGAAAGAGGAGAGGGCCAAGTATGCTGCCCTGAGGAACACCAATGTTGATGGGAAGGGTGGGAGATACTGGAAGATGGAATATCATTTGCAAGGGATGACCCAATGGAAGAGAAGAACCTATTGAACTCAATAGCAGAATCAGAGGCTGAAAGCTGACCATCGTTATTGGACAGGTTTGTTGTTTAAAATCTTCTTTGATCCCAATATTTGTGAAATTGTGCTCCAAGTTTTTTTAATGTTGCTCTTTATTTGGGTTAATTTATCTTCGTAGTATTTAGTTTTGGCTTGTCTAATTATCTTAGATAGCAGTAACGAGTAATTCTTTGAGAATTCTTTGGAGATGGTTCCTAGCCTATATTTCTTCTCAAGGTCATGTTTTTTATTAATGGACTTAAGTATTCCCTTTGTAAGCCAGGGATTGTTAAGCCGTTTGGTTGTGACTTGTTTTGTAAGCATAGGACAGTGGGTGTTATAAAGGCTAAGAGTTTTTTGGAGAAAAAATTGCACTGCTAGGTTGATGTCCTCTACGTTACCTAACTCGGACTCCCAGTTGATATTATCAGCAGCAGTTATAAAATTGTTTATAACAGATTCATTGTGCAGCCTAAAACTTATCTCCCTTGACTCTAGAGGTGGTTGGTAATGTTAGTTAAGAGGAATGTGGGGTAATGGTCTGTAGTGCTATCGGTGATTATACCTGAAGTAAGCGGAGAGGTTATGTTGGTCCAGATGTGATCTAGAGTCTGGCAGTACTATCAGTGATTCTAGTAGGTCTAGTGATTAAGGGTATGAGGAAGCAGGAATTCATACAGTTGAGGAAGCTAACAGCAGTAGGGTGTTCAGGCTTGCAGAGGTCAATATTAAAGTCCCCTGCGATAATTAGATGGTTTTTGTTCAGTCTGTTATCGAGTATTAGATTACTAAGGTTTGAATTGAATTCGGACACATCAGTGTTAGGAATTCTATAGACTGCACCCACAGACAGGATAGACTCGGCACACTTGACTCTGAAACTGGCGAAGATATACTCCCCACAGCAGTCTCTAGTTCTAATTACTTTTAAGCATGTAAGTTCTTAGTGGTAATAAAGAGCAGTACCACCACCTCTCTGAATTTGACGACAGTTGTGAATTGCCGAGTAGTTAGGCATGTTAAAGAGTTGAGTAGTATCCTCTTTCAACCTCGTTTCCGTAAGTATAATAAAAATGAATTTGTTGTCAATAGTTTCAATCAAGGCACTAACATCAACGAAGTGTTTACCTAAGGATCTAACATTTAAGTTGATTACAGAGATATTGTGATTATGTGTTAATACATTGTTTACATCATGTGCTGTAAAATATCTGCAATTAAGATCATTAAAGTGATGATTGTCATAGATAGTGATTAAGAGGTTTAGTTCAGGGTCTAAACTTGCCTGTATAAAAAGGCTGGTTGCAAGAAAACAAGGCAAAAAAGGCAAATTGCAAAATAGAATTATGATATAAAAGGGGAAAAATATATAAACAAGTCTATACAAAAACAAAAACAAAATGAACAAAAAAAGAAAAAATGAGGTAGCTTACAAGGGGCTTACAGGTACTCTCAGGTACATTGTAAGTAATAATTTGCATTATTGAGACACAGGCAAAGCCATGGGTGCAATGAAGTAAGAGAGTATGGCGAGGCTAGGCAACCTAGGTAGTAAATGAAATCCAAAGAAAAAAGTTGAATAATATACATAGGCAAATTTAAGCTAAAGAATATTAACTATAAGTAGTTATGATCGTATAATTAAAAAGATCTAAAGAAATATAAAAGCACTCGGTTAATTATGTCCAGAAAATGACTAGTAAGAGGTAAATTAAAAATTAATTAAAAAGGTGAAACAAAGAGAAAATTAGGATACCTAGCCCGCACTAAGTGACAAGGGGGTTATTTATGTTGAGTCATTGAGAGTGATAATAAAGTGAGACAAACCACATTGGGAGAGGAAAGTATTGAGGTTATCCTCATTAGCAATTGTAAACATTTTACCCACTGTGGTCTTTCTCACTTTAATCAAGTCATCTCTAACGAAGCACTGATGAATCGCATCTGGGTTTTGATGACGGATTTGACGCAGGCGGTAGAGGAGTTGCTTTCTTTTTCTAGTCAAACACTCGTTGATGTAGGTTCCCTTTCGTTAGGATGCAGCTTTCCGGACAAGATGCTATTTCATGGACTGGGTGGCCAGTTTCAAGTGAATTTTGCGCTGGATTTGTCCTGATGGGTTCATTTTGCCTACTCTGTGGGCAGCAATAATGTCAGTTTTGTTTAGATTGACCTGCAATTCTTGGTTTAAGAGATCCTGAACAATTTCAATACACTTTTCACCTACGCGTTCCACTGAAATAGCTTGGGACGACACAACTACAGAATCAAGCAGCTTTTGCTGATCTTGTTCATCCTGGGTGATGGAACCTTGGGCGGATAATATATTGATACATGCAGTCATTTTGCTGAGAGCTTCCTCTTGTTTTTTTATGGCTTCATCAGATTTCAGACGAATGTTTTCCTCACGGAGGCCATTCAAGTCATGCTGGAGTTGATCTCGGCTAGCCCGAAAGTTTCTAATTTCCTCCTGGAGGAGGGTTATTTCTTGTTGTTGTTTATGGAGGTTCGAACAGTTTGCTTGGTTTTCAGATTGAAGATTCAAGAAAATCCTATTTTGAGCCTCAAGGACTGAGCACAACTTTTTGAACCATTGATTATCAGCCCAGTTAGGGAAATCCGGAGAGGGACCAGAAGCACGCTTGAATCTTGTAAACAGGGATGTAAGAGTGGTAGCAGGAGATGATTGAGAGGACATCCCTCCCTGGCTCAATGGGGTGGAGGGGAGTGCAGCACCGCCGCCACAGGCCCCAGAGCTTCCAGAGGGAGAAACACGATGACTGTCAGTATTTGTCAGGATGGATGCTTTGTTAGGGGCTTTGTTGATCTTATTTACTTGTGCAGTCTTGTTCCTGGGAGACATGATAGGTCGAGGATGACTGGAGTAAAGTTGTGGTGGAAACTTGCGTCAGGCAGTGCGGGTGGTGGGCAGAGGCGGGCAGCAGCACTGACTCACAGCCAGAGAGGATTGTTTTGAATTTAGGTTGTATCAGAATGAGTCGATATGGGTTGGTTACTTTGATTGTGCTATGACATGTTTGGACTCTATGTACTTAGCTGCCTGTGTGTGGTGGTCTACATCATCTGGCGGTAGTTTAAGGGCTGAAATACAGCGTAGAGTGAGGAGTGGAGATAGTGTGTACTCGACAGCGTCGGGTGTCCTCCGAGAATTGATCTAGTATAGGTCCTGTCATCAATATGCCTCCTGCTGATTTGAGTAAATTCACACCCATAGATTCCTCTGATCCCAGAATGAATCGATGATAGAAGTCAGCTCCAATCAAGATTCCAATATCCCCTATGTTGTCAGAATCGAGCAGAGGATCTGCTAATTGGATTCCTTTTGCTTTTAGGAATTTGGTAGTGGCTGCCAGACCAGTCACTTCTATTTCAGTAGGAATTTTATCAACTACTATGGTTTCGACTGTCCTTTGGGATGTACCTAGACAGACATTGAGTTGTACTACCGGAAAGGTTTTGCGACCTGAATTGGTAAAAAACACTGATATGGATGTAGATACTTGCTTTGAAGATTTAAGTTGTAAATCTTCTGCCATCATTTTACTGATAAAGGTTTTCTGTGACCCTTGATCAAAAAGGCCTCTTGTTTGAATACAAATTCCTTGATTGCATAGTTCCAGCTATGCAGTAGGTAATATGGCTGTGGTAACAGTCTCTTTATCTAAGGCACTGACATTACTCATTACTGTACAGAAGTTGAGGTATTATCATCTTTTGACTTTGCCTGAGATGCAGGTTGATTATTGGATGTCTGTGATCTGGATTGTGTTGATCACCACAGAGTGCTGTGTGATGTACACTTTTATGACAATATTGGCAGTTCTATAATTGAGTGTCACATTCACTTGTATCGTGCTTCTGTAGACAATGGATGCACCTGTTCAGAGATTTCTGTCGATTGATTCGACTGCCATGGTCTTCATAAACTGTGCATTGATAAATGGTATGTCCTTCCTGACAGAATAAACATCTTGTAACACAGGGGGGGGGGTCCTCCTGATATCTTTCCCCCTTTACTCTCTGTACCCGTATTCTTTACTTTAGTTCTTTACCAAGGGACCCCAAGACTTTTACTCGAGCCGACTCCACGCCACGTGGTCTCAAGACGATTTACCGACTTGAGATTCTACAACCTGTATGACGCGACATAGGCTTTTAGCAAAGCCCTAGGATCTCCTTTCTGCCGCCACCACCAGACCAGTACCCAAATGAGCAATGATCGAGGTCTGGATCGACCACGTTAAACAATCAACCTTGGGGCTTGATTCCCCACTAGCATCAAATAACCTTGGAACTCAAATGTGCAGTAAATTCAAAACGATGTGAATGATGTACTCAGATTTGATATGAGCATCGGCGTCCACCTCAACTCGGCCACGTGACAAGTTCACATAAATACAAAACAAGTTCACATAAATACAAAAAAAATGGAAATAATAAAATGCACATTAACTAATTACTTTATTCAAAATTAAGCAAAATCTAAATAATTGATCACTCCCTAACTGAAATATGCCCTGACTATAAATTTAACGGCAATGAGTGACCTATCCCTAAGAAACTCCAAGCAACTTTTACCTTCTATAGGCAGCTAGATGTTGTGTTGCCTTGGGGAAGAGGTGAGATGGATGACCTCTCCCAGTCGCTTCTGAAACCACACTAATCTCTCCCTCTGCTCCTCTACACAGAAGCCAGAGCACGTATTCTTCTGCATAGACTAAGTATCTAAGTTACTTTGCCAGGCTTTAGTTTAACAATTGACCTCTGTCATACTGAATTAACCAGATTGATTGAATTATTGTACTGAAGTTAAATTATACAAGCATCTTAAGGAAGGGCTGTTCCCAACTACCAAATGGCTATTTGACCTTTGAGAAAAATAGAGGACATGGCAACTGGTGACCTATGACCGCTAGGTCACTCTGCAATAAAGTAGTCCTGATCTGTGACGTCACTGAAGGTGACTTAAACTCCTTCTTCTAATAATGAGAATACTCTTGATATTATAAACAGTAATACTATACAATCCAATTTGAATGATACTGAATGAAGGCTAATTTCTCTAAATAAGTGAATACTATCTAATGATTCCTTATACGCAACCTTGAGAATCCAGGCGATTATTTTCACCGCGAATTCCCTGGGGGATGCTCCCGGGGTCACCACGCGGGTCTCCCATTCTCCCTTGTAGAGATAAAACATTCTGCATAATTCTTACAACAGACCTAGTTTGTTACAATCTTGGGGCACTTGCAGCTCCTTTTGTCTTATCAGTCTTGGGAGCTTGATTCCCTACAGTTCTGTTAACTGTGGGGGATATAGCATATGAGCCAACTTTACTCTGTTTCCACTTTGCAGAAGAGGAATTTTGTTGCCTTGATTTTTGGCTGCCAGTTTGGACATTCTTGTTTTGGTCGGTGGATTCACTTTTAGTGATTTTTTCTTGTGTTCTAAGTTTTCCTCGGCTTCGTAATCTTTGTACATAAGCTCGAAGTCCATCAAAAATTTGGTTCTCTGATAAGATGTTGGTGTTATAATGGGTACATAGGCTGTCTATGACATCATTAGGAAGTTTCTTTTGAATGATTAACTTAGTAGTCTTTTTGAGAGAAGCCTTGGAGTTTATTATAGAATCAAATGCTCTCCAGAAGGTATCCCAATCGTCTTCATCCTTGCCCTCAAAATATGGTAAATGTACCTTTGGGAGCTCTGCTGCTATATGCGTGATAGTTGCATTGCTCTGCTGAGTGTATAAGCTCACATTGGATTGGGTTCCTGCTTGAGATATTTGTTTGATTAAAAGATCTAGTTGATCTTGGATTTTATCTTCATACATTGTCATTTCAGCAATGATTAGCTGAAGTTCCCTTTGGGTTAAATCTGCAGTAGCCATTTCTGTAAGATAAATCTCTGCATGGCATTTGATTTGTTCATACTTATCAACAGCTGCTTTTACTCTGTTATTTAGAATTATTAAATCAGGAGATGTTTGTTTAGCTAACTTTTGACATTTGTCAATCAGTTGAGTTAGGTGATTTTATAGACCATTAAGTGTACTCCTATTTCCTGTTTCAGCTGCTGGTGAAATACTGTTAGCCATTTTGACTTTTTCCGAGTTTCGGAGATTCCGATATTATTTTCACTTTTTTTATAAATATGTATAATGTTAATGTATTTTGATAAATGAGTTTTCCTGTCTACTTAGGTAATGATTCCAAAGATTGTACTTCATTTCCTCCCTGGAATCTGGATGTAGCAGGTGCACAATTGTCAAAAGTGAAAATTTTGGTTTATCATCCGAATGCGCAGAATGCACCAATCGGTAAATCTTGTAATAATTTTATAAAATAGTAAATGGCACTATTTTTGCAAAATTATTCCAAGATCTATTACGCTAATAATTGTTTGATAAAATACAGTAGTATGCCTACTGGTTTTATCTGTAATAGTGTTTGATACAGTTAATTATGGTTAGATTGTACTGAAATGCTCTTACAGTGATAAAAACACTTTTTAAAGAATATTATGTAATGAGCAGCTCTGAAAATCAGTTGATTAGAGATAATGCTAGATAGTACACTTAAATATGTATATATGTTACCACAAGTGAGGTAGATAAAGGTATATATGATTAAGATGCAGTTGTGTCTGTGACACTGATAAAATTAAGTTCTGTGGTTTTTTAACACAGAACAATTACTAGTATGCTATCAATGCTTACTAGGCAATGGATATAGTGGCTTAAGCCACTGCAAACAGTTTGTTTACTTAGATATATAGCTATGATAAATATTGGCTGATAGATAGCTTAAGCTAGAATATGTAAAAATTATTCCAATGCAAAATCAAGAAGTTTCTTATGTATTTGCCATTAAAATATAATCTAGTTTCTAGACTATCTAGGTTCAGGAATAATCATCTAGGTACGAAGGACCATTAATGTGGGAAAAACCTGCTGGGTTTGCTATGAGAGGAGAACTACCAGGGACTTGCACTGAACTAAATTAAAATTTACTGTCTGTAAATTAATTCAACTAAAGTCTCTAGCTAGGGTCATAAATCCTAACTCCTCTTTTCCTAATGACAGATTGTGGTCTGTAAGGGGCAGGTGGGGTGAATATAGTTGATAGGTTGATTGAAGATCGACAGTCCACCTGCCAACAGGTATCTCACATCAGCTTGCATTTTATATAAGGATAAGATTTAATAAATTCAGTCCAATGACTGAAGACTGGTTCTGCTTAAATCAGAGATTCAAACATATACATAGTCTAGCCTAGCACCATAACTATTAATAGCCAATATATTCTTGTACTATAAACAACAATTTAAATTGTAGAAGTATGATAATGACCTTAAATGTAGTCTAAGTACTGTTACTAAGCACTAGAAATTATATTCAATTAAATGAACTTATATGATAACTTAAAGATAATTAAGTAAGCAATTGTTAACTTAATATATATATTCAAGTATATATATAGAGAAATTCAGTATATATGAAGAGGTACAGTCAGCCTGATTGAATCTTTTCCCACACAATGAACACTCATGACGTTTAGTGCTTAGAGCAGACTCAACTGCTACACTACAATATTAATAAACTTACTGAAATATGAGGCGTTGCCTCACTCTATAACTGACAGACAGACTCATTTAATATATTAAAGTTACACAAGCATACAATTGGCCACTTAATATACTAAATAACATCAATATACTTCTCTGACTGCCGGGGTGCCCAGTCCATCTA